>JWZT01002870.1:121647-150800 GCA_000827895.1 Thelohanellus kitauei | reverse complement strand
TAATTGGAGTTTTAGGATCTACTTAGGATGGCACACACGCGAAAAGGCAACTTTTAATTTTACAGAGGAAATTTCTCATGTCAAAAATTATATAAAACTGAGTCGTGGAACTTCTGCATGTACTCAGGATTGAACATGCGCTAAAATGGAACTTCTGCATGTGCTGAGTGGTACTTCTGCATGTCAAAAGGTGTATAATCAGCAAATGATAAATTTAAGAAAGAATCTTGTTGTTAGACTACATCAAATGCCAAAAAACGACTGCCCATACCCGACTCGTGAATGTTAATACAAATTCACACTTCCCTAAAAGATAAAGTTTATAAATTTAAATTTACTTCTTATAATAAATGCAACATCGGAACCTTTGAATGCCATCATCGGTAAGTCGGCCTTTTTGCACGGGAGATAATTTCATTCATCAGCTCCTGTCGGATTTGTATTTCTACTAACATTGTTTTTTAGGAAGGGAAATACTTCCACGAAATGGTAGAGAAAGGGTATATACTTAGGATGGTACCGGATATTTGGAAAAGAATTTCCATTTAAAATTTAATGAATGATTTTAAATACCATAATAGTTTATTTTGAAAATCTGAATGGATTTTTTAATACGCGAAAGTTGGTAGTAGCTAAGAACATTTACATGCGTCTAAAGTGGTTGATTTTGAATCCTAAACCCGGTAAGCTTTTAATCCGCAACCATTGATGTTTATCATATATGAATTTAAACTAAAGAAGATAATTTTTTAGATTATTTGACATTTTACGCAATTGATAACGAATACATCTTCTGAGTTTATTATACTTTATGGGAAACTTTCACAGGTATGAAGAAGCATAAAATGACAAATTCCTTTTTTTTAACTTACTTTCCCAAATTATCTAATTTTAATTAATTATTCCATTAATGTTTTCAAATGGTTTTAAATATTCTTACTTCAATTCATGTGTTGTAAATTCTATATTTTATAAATAAATATAGTCAAAGCATTTAAAGGTTATGTTCCCCTTTTATTAGATCATCTTATCACCAATTATCTCTTCTCTATTATACTTTTGACAAAATTTAAAAAATTATAGATTAGAAGTTTTTAATCTGATGATCAACAATTACCTTATCACACACTTAAAAATCCGTTTCGTTCAGTATAATTCCTTATTGTCGATCAACCCAAATTACAATTATGAGATTTAATTCAATTTTGTAAAGATTAATAAAGAATGCACTTAACCTCCCCCCAACACAAAAATTTAATATATACGCGAAAATTCCTTGAAACTGGGTTCAGTACATATCTAAATCAAAATTCCGTTTTTAAGAGTGCTCACTACAGGGGTCGCTCATAATAGAATATCTGTTTTCACACTCATCCGTGATAAGCACCAGCTGTTGAGGATATTTTTTATTGTTTACAAACCCATTTTAGGCGTTGCAAGCCTATATATGGGAAAATATAGGAAATTTAGAAATTATAGGAACTTTGCAGGGTTCATAATCATTCATGATGTGTGGTTACTAACTATGTGAATTAGAAACCGTCTGTTACCGCCTTCCTCATTTGCCCATAGATTTGTTATAATTAAGACCTTAAAAATTACAGTTAATATGAGCCGTTTATTATCTCGTGTTAGAAAAAGCTAATCCAATGCCACCTGAGACTGGGCAAAATAATAATCCTTGTTTCGTAGAAATGATTATATCAAAATATTATGGTTTAGTCATTAATGGCTGGGAGGGTAGAAAACGTGATGAATTAGCATTCACCACCCTTATCCTGTAAATCTAAGATGACTACAATTTATGAGAATGTAGACACGTGACACAGTAAAAACGGTCAATAACGAAGTTTACCGAGAAACGATTTTAATGGAAGAGCATTTTGCTGATCGGCCGAGTTTTATTAACTCTCGCCATTCGTATCAAATTCACGAAAATAGAAACCACAATGGTTCAAATCATATTACAACGGTAACAATTTCGTTTTTAATTTAGTCTAATAGCGCAAGAGACGTTTCTAATCATACTGAAAACCACGGAAACCCATCAAAAGTGGTCCATCTCGCTTACATAATTTCAACAGCCTCTGAATATGAAGTCAGCAAAAATCTTACATAGGTTTACGCAGTCGCTGTCCCATTTGGGAGATTTATCAATTTCTTATTCATTAAATCTAAAAACCAGGCACATTTATTTGAATGAAAGGCATTAGTAGAGTTCGAGAACATAGAATCAGCGATAGCTATGGTGGATTATTGTCGAACAAATCATGTTAGAATTAGGTTCGATCTATTGTTAACTTGAGAAACAAATTTATATCTGTTCAATTTTCTAACCATACATCCCTTTCTTCAAGGAAACCGGATGTGGCTAATTATTTAACTATTTGCAACAGATATAGCATCCAACACGCTCAGCCCGTTTTGCATGCTGCTGTTGATGAATATTTTGGCATAAAATTCAATGATTTTGAGAACGTAATATTTTATGATTACAAAGCTTTTCTTTCAATTTGGATCCATTTTAAGAATGATTGTTTTTGAAAAAGATCGTAAGATGGCATATAAAATTAGATATAACACACGCTCTTGTTGAAATGAAAGACGTGGAATCAGCCATAATGGCTAGGATCGTAATTTTTGACATTATCTAGTCACTTGATGGGCAAAACGTTTTCTGTGAATCTGCCATATTGAAAGTTGGATTTTCAAACAAACCGAATATTAGTATCAAGAATAAGGGAATCCAAAGCCGGTACGTTCATTTTCAAATTATTTTTTTACATATACTGAATGTTTAGAGACTATACCAGGACATCAGGACACTTAGCGGAGAACGGTATCATATTTTTGTAAGTAAAGTCGGGATAGATATGCCAAGGAAAAGAAGGAGTATTTTTTTGTAATAATTATTGTGAGCGAAAGTGCGATGGGGGATAATTTACGAAACTTTTCACAAAGAATCAACGAATATCAAGGGCGAAATTTGTATCAAAACATTGATCGCTCATTTGATACTGGGACCCAATCACGTTGCGTGATTTTGATTGACAATTTACCTGACAACGTTTGAATGGCTTTTGATTAAGTTAACATGTGATCAGATATTCAACTTCGTCGGTTATTATGGTGATATAAAATCAATCAAAATACTGTTTAAGAGAAAAAGTTCTGTGCTCGTTCAAATGGTATCAGAAAGAATGGCGTCGCAAGGTGCTAGTTTCTCTACAATTAGTCGTCAGGTTCTTGAATACAGTCCTTTTCAACGATAGGGCCCTACATGTCAAATTCTCCAATCACACCTCAATCTCTTTACCTGACGAGAGGCACGATGTCTATTTGTTTTTTATTCCAGGAATTTCACCTTACTAAAGACTATTCTAACTCTCCTCATAGACGATACCGGCGTGTAGGGTCGAAAAATTACAATCATATCTACCCTCCTTCAAATGTTCTGCACCTCTCGAATACGCTGTATTCACTGTCTAGATTTTTAGAACTTTGACTCATGATGAAATTCGGGAGTTATTCTCGAACATAGCCAACGTTAAAGTTGTTAGAATTGAAGATCTGAGGTGAGTTGTAGAATCCAATCAGAACTATAAAGGGTCAAGCATTGGTTGGCCTCGAAACAATAACCGACGCGATATATGGTATCATGGTATGTCTTTGTTACTTCTAATTTTCACCATTTCTTACACTAGAAACTTCACAACTATCTCCTTCCCAACTCCACTGAACTCAAGGTTTCTTTTTCCAAAGGATTCGGAAACTAACGACATCTAATTTGGGATTTTAATTTTATCTATTTTCATTCCCTTTCCGGTTCTTCTTCATTCTCGTCATTCTCAAAATCCTCGTCTTCCTCACTTGAAAATTCGGTCGGTTCTGTAAACTCTTCGATTTCTCCTCGCAGTTCGGCCGCCAAAGTTTTTGAAGAAAACTCGGGCAAATTTCGGTATCCGTTCAGTGATCTCCCTACACAATTCGACAAGGTCATCAATTCATGGCTCTGGTTTGTTCCTTGGTAAGTTGACGTGACATTTGTTGGCTTAATGATGTTGAAGAACATTTTAGGAATGACTCTGGATCCAATTTTTTGGGAAGGCAGAAAGTGGTCATTCTTTTCATCCCTGATCATATTATGAAAGAAGCGATGAGTATCTCTAATATTATGGTTCTGGTCGTATTTGGACAGTTTAAACACGTAATCGATCAATTGATGCTGGTTTTATATCGAACATACATTATCGTGATCGTTGGCTGCTCGCATCCTGACCGCTAGCATCAGCGCCTGGTGCTTTACATTAGATTTCTTGTGTAAAATCATATTACTTCTACAGAAAACGTTTTTGCTGCCAACCTTAACATATCTGGCGCTAGTCCAGTTAGGCAATCGTAGTATTCGGTTGCAATCCAGATCAGGCTCTCTTTTGCTCGGGAATCGCTCAAATTTTCATACAACAATATCAATCGCGAAACCAAACTCAAGAGATCGACCGAATTTTCGTTGTTTTTAACCTGAGCGTGCATTTGAAGTATCTGTCGTAATACAATCACAGTCTCTGACACGAGGCTACCTGAAATGACGTACATAAAGACTTCGATTGGATTTGAGAAGCAAGAGTAGTTGGTCCATGATGGGTACCACATATTCCTTACGTTTATTCGAGAAATCGACCAGCTTCTTGATGGCGTAACTGGAAAAGCTGAACTGTGGGTATTGGGTGTAGAACTGGTTCATCAAACTGCCTGCTTACCTTCAACTCATCGAATATCTTTTTGTGGTTTCTGTCATTCACCAGGTGAATCAAGATATCTTTATCATTTTCCAATTACCGACCTTCTTTTTCTTGGTGTCCATATCTTCGTTGTAACTCACAAAAAACATGTCAAGGTAATTTTCAAAAATATTCTATATCGTACAGGGCCTTACTGGTTTATCGTTTATCATTGAGTCGATGTTGTGAGTCATTATTGCACTCAGAAATGGTCTAGTTTACAAAAGGGCTACTTGGTGGAGAGAATACGAATGATCGGTTGGACAGTCATAACCCCGAAACTATCGGGAGCGCAATAATAAATCAAGCGGACCACGCTCATAACAACCTAGGTTTAATATAATTGGAATATTGCTATTATTAAAACCGTTGAACGAATGAAACAGAACGATAAGGCCTCCGCAGTCAACTTCTAACAGGGCTGAAGACTTATTTTGTTTAAAAATAGACAGCATCGCGTGTTGATGCAATCGCTGGGCCGCAAATTAAAGTTACGACCATGTTTTCATAAAATAATTAGGTCGATGCTCGAATGTTGCTTTACACTTAAAACACAGTAAACAGGTTGCTTTTATTCATTTGCCAAGGTTATCTCTGGCGTACTACACAGGTGTTTCTCCAGTTCATCGTTAACTGACAGACGTTGTAAGATAAATCTTTTATTACACAATACCTAATTTAAAATGTTCTACAAGATGAGGAGCTTATAAACACCGAAATAATGTGGCCTATAAAAAAAGATCTCAATCATGGACGTAGACAATGAAAGCCGGGTTCAAATCATACTTGATTCAACATGCTACGTGAATAAGGCGTGGCTGTCAACCACGATTTTAAGACAAAAAATTGCTATCCATTCGGTTTCCCTTACGCGGAACAAAAATTCAATTGATCTTCGTCAGAACGTGGAGTTTGGGAGGAAAACCATAAACTAGCCTAAGCTATTTTTATAACTCTGATAAAACTGTGGTTTCCGATGTGTTTATTCACATACTGAATTCGGTCTATTAACATTTCAAACATTTGAGAATCCAATGACAGTAGTAATGACGTAAGTTCTCTACCTGGTGATTTGTTGTAGATCTACAAGTACAAACTTATACGATGAGGATACATGTTAAAATTGGTTATACTCAGTATCTAAATACTGAAAAAGATTTTGTTATAGTTACTCAGTATAAACATGCTCCACCAAAGCCAGTGACTATTTTTAGAGGTTGACAAATTAAGACATGACTGAATTTCCTGTTGAAAAAAAGTGTGAATCTTTAGATAAGGCTGAACTTTAGAATAGCCCACTTAAATCCTTTTCCTTGAATTTATGCTATAAAGGCATTATACTAAATAAAATGTTGAAAATTAACATCGTTATAAAACACTGTTATTATTTATTCTTTATTAACAACGGCATCTTGCAATGCGTTGCATAGTCATCCCCATAAATCAGAAGAATTAAGGTGTCTCCATAAAATTTTAAGGGAAAAATTTAAAAGATTAACTGGGGTCATTCTAAAAGATATCCGTTAGACTATATCTCAACAAAACATACGTTTTTAAAATCTCTCGCTTAACATATTATCTAGAGCAGAGGTTCTCAACCTGGGGTCCGTGAAGTGCTTTTAGAGGGTCCCCAGCATGAAAAAGGTTGAAAACCCCTGATCTAGAGGAATATGAAATTTGACAAAATCAGTATTTTTTGCCAAATTTACTCATTGAGAAAAATAGGTTTATTATCAATCATAACATATTTCAGTGGTTGACTTGTAAGATTATAATTTTATGTATGTTTCAGTCACACGGAACATTACTTGATAACTTGGGAATTATTACAATTGGCGCCAATACTACACAAATAAATGGATAAATCACTGGAGTATAGTTGTTACACATGCGTCAAGAAGTCATACTGCGAGTCAGATACCTAAACAAATGCTAACATCGAGTTTTGGAAAAATGGAACAATAAAAGCAAAGCGAATACCTTTGAAAGTGATCATGAACTTATAGAACCGGTGCTATATATATTAAATTAACTGATTCCTTTATTCAAACCTCGCAGTAGTCAGCACATATCTACGAGGATCTAGCTCGATCATCAGGTATTAATACGGTTATAGTTGAAACAAAGGAGCCAAATTTACGATTCCATCAATGTTAACCCAAAATTTTTGTTCCACTCGATGCAAAAATGATAAATCTAAAAGCTCGGTTAGACAAACTGTCCAAAATATTCGAGAGTTGCAAAAAATGGACCAATTTTTGATTACCTCAAGATAATTTTAAGAATATTTCAACATTGGGTTTGAGTCAAAAACGATATGCAACTATTTATCTCGGAAGGGAAGGTAATCAATCAGACCAGCACAAATACAGCCATCATTTAAGGAGGTTAAAAATGAATTTGGATAGACCAAAGTTTGTATCAAATTTCCTTTTGGTGTCTGAACTAAACAAATCCCTATCATTGTAATTTTTCATGCTAATGAATACGAGTATCTGCTAATATTCTCATAATATCGACTGTTAGTAGAATAAATATCAATGAAATCAGGAATTTCATATTGCAACATCTCAGATGACAAGTTTCGGATTGAAGGTTCAGGAATAACCCAGTTCAAAAATGCGGTGGTGAAACATTAAGACAGACAAGGAAATTTTAACGAGTGTAACCGAATAAGAGCAAGATTTATAGCATTTATATCTTTATTAGGTGTTTCGGAACCATGGGTTGTAGAAATATTGAAAGTAGTTCACAAAAAATACAACGGAAAATGATCAAAATCATAAAATAATCGCGATTTCAAGTATCTGATATTATGCCCAAACACAAAAGTCAAAATGGATGCTTATGTAGCCGTTTCAAGCATATGGTATGTTTTTAAAAATTTAACCTTCTTATAATCTCATATAAGTATAATTTTCACATATTAATTTTTCCTGATAGGATTCGAACTAGTTTATGATTTTGTATCATCCCAACACGTGTTCATGGGTCAAATTCCAATTGTTGTGGCTAATGAATGAAATTCAAGATTTAAAACAACGAATTATAGAAACATGTTAATTCTGTTTGAACATTCATGAACGCAAAGTTTAGATATTCAACACTGTTGTATCCAGTTCCCAATAATTTAACTAAGATTGAAGATTCGTAAACGATTGGTGGATAAATAAATAATCCTTATTGTGATTCAGTGTTTCATCAGCTTCTATAAAAGAAATAGTGCCCAAAATTGGCAGAACTGGGTTGTTGATGATATAAAGTATGGGTCACTCCGAAACGAGATATATGCACAGTAAAAGTGAATTATCTAAAATCGGACCCCAAAATACAAATTAATTATGGTTATGGCTTCCCTCTTTTAGCATGGGTTTGCATTCAAAATCAACAACTATGACGATAAATTTTGCTCACCGCTCAACTCATGATTATTCTCAACGATATTTCTGAGTATTAGGGGACATTTTTCACCATTTTTTCGTGCATTATTATCGACATCATGCCCAACAAAAGTCAAAGCAAACAGCATATATCACCCAGAAGTATCATATCTTTAGGTGCGTAATAAGTATCGTCATAATGGTAAATTTTTATTAAAAAAACCGGTATCAGAAACAAAAAATTAAGCGTTTGATAGGTTTCCCACAAACTCACAGTGAGTTTGTGCATGATTTTTATGTTAAAACTCTGATATGGAAGTTTAGTATTCAAAAAAACTGTCACTAGTCACTAATTTTTGATTTATTTTAGGCATAGCATCTTAGTAATTAAGCAGAAAAAATTTCACAACCGTCCTTTCTACAGGCTCTTTTCCCTAAAATACTTCTACAGCATGTATTTAAAACTCTGACTCCAAATAGAACGTTTGAGCTTCAAGCAAAGTAATCGTTCTCATCAATGAAATACCGCGTTTTGCGGCCAGTAATGCGATTCATGACAACAACTAAGGCAACTTTATTATAATAAATTTATTAAAAACTGAACTAACCTAAATAAAAAATTTAACATGAAAGATGGTAGTTCAAATTGAAAAAATTGATCTAAAAGTAAAGGTTTAATATCACGGAATCCACGCGAGAAAGCCTTGAGGGTGATCAAGAACAAAATAAATATGAATGTACAAATAACTGGAACAAATGGCCCAATAGCAGTTTATGCAACTGATAAGGAGAAATATAACAAGAAATTATTCAGAAAGTTACAAAAATTACTATACAATAAAATTCTTTGACTTAAGTTTTAAATTTCAAATATTCATATTTATTAAAACTAGGAATAGCTTGTTCATTAAGATAAAGATTCGAAAGCGGTTAATTATGGAAGAAAAATTTAGAAAATTGGTCACTTGTAACATTGGTACATGCATACCAAATTTGTTGTATTTGACCATCAGTTCCGGTTATTGGTAAATTCATCATTGCTTTGTACCTGATAACGTGAAGGCTTCTTGAAGTAGACTCGTGTGTATCGAAAATTTTATTTCGGCAACAAATTTTTCACTTTGAACAACCATTTTTAATGCTATTTTTTTCATTTCCTTTCACATAGTTATTTTTAGTTCTTAATAAATTTATTTTAATAAAATCGCGTCATCGATCGTTACAAATCGCGCTAGTGGATGCAAGACATTGTATAACGAACAAATATATTTTAATCACAATGAACTTTCCACAAATATCTGTCTTGGAAAATGACTTAATATGTGGCATGTGTGATTAGCACAAATATGTCCAAAGAAAACCGTTACGATCTATTTTTACAAATAACTGTGATCCAAATTATACCTAAGCTGTAAATATTTAAATGAATGATCCCAAAACCAGAACTATGAAATATACTCATGCCTCAAAATAAGACTAGTTGGCTATAACATGCAAAACCAACGCTAATTTAGATGTTGATGAAGCTTCTCTTAGCATGGGATAGCTCGGGAAGCGTTGCAATTGCTAATCGGATA
The DNA here is from genome assembly GCA_000827895.1 of Thelohanellus kitauei. Taxonomy (NCBI): domain Eukaryota; kingdom Metazoa; phylum Cnidaria; class Myxozoa; order Bivalvulida; family Myxobolidae; genus Thelohanellus; species Thelohanellus kitauei. Next base: position 141,062 of record JWZT01002870.1, on the reverse strand, counting down.
AGAATGCCAAAAAACGGTCATGACGTCAGCGATGCCAAGTTTGGATCAAAAATGTCTACGCTTTTTCATATATTATTGATAAATTTTTAAAAAATGGCGAAATTCATTAACGCCAATTCAACCATGTTCCTCCAAAAAATAAATGTTCTATGATGACCGCAATTCGTTATATAAACTGGCGTCTGACAAAAATAATCAATGAAGTGAAATGTAAAACTGAAAAAATGCCATGGTTCGATTCCATCGTTCGACTTTGACATAAAATATTGATTAAAAAAATACTTACAGCAGAACTGCGATGGTTTAACAATGGTAAACAGCTATACAATAGGAACTCAAAGTCTTGATCCATACTAAACTGTTGTCCGTTTTCTGTCTCCGAATGCCTGTAATGACCCCTCTGGTCAGAAAAATAAGTTCGAGAATATAAAATGAGCAGCTCGACAGCATATGGCAGATGTAATTCGTCCATATTTTTAAGATTTTTGCATATCTTATGAAAATATTCATGAAGTAGATCCAAATGCTGCGAAAAATAACATTGAATAATCATCAACACAGTCCCAAACACGATCTAGACTCATTCCAAATTTTACATGTGATTCTGAGTCCAAGAATAGCCTCAGCATTTCAGACCAAGTGTGTATATCATCACGATCTGGATTAGTGCGCACCAGTGTCGATATTCCAAGGCATGAGATGCGACGAACGTAGGACGAACTGTTAGTAATTGTCTCATTATAGAAAAACTAACACTGACGACAGCCTGATGCTGAATTTCGTAAAACATTTCAGAGTCGAGGTGTAGCAAAACACGCAAGGAAAATGCGCGAACCAGGTGGTTTTTATTCTTTAATCACAAAAATTTACCAATATTCCTCTTTGAAGTGCACTTACGCAAAGGAGGGAGATATCAGGACATTTGTGGGAATATTCAGATATGATAACACCCACTAATCTTTTGATCTCAAGGTCTGAACTGGCCACCAAATTCACAACTTTTTGATAATAGAATGAAAAATCTTTTCCATGACCAATATTCTATTTTTTGCGAACAGAATACCTCAAAAATAGCAGATAGGCCATCCCTTATATCGTACGGATTCTTACTACATAGAAGCTCCTGAATCTCTTCGGTCCTATGAAAATATTGACTCACTTCTTGAATAACGTTTGTGTGACCGTTTTCAGGTTTTGGAAAATCTCCACTGCCATCTCCATAATTGGCCACGAAAACCTTCGAACACTTGGGGTTTGACTATTAGTTCTCTTCCATTGCTGGGTTTTGATGACCACCTGCAAGCAAAGGCTAGATCAAATTTTTTGACTAGCGTATTAAGTCTGGATAATTAAATGGGCCCTTAGTTGCACAAAATTCAGATTTACGTTAAACGAAAGAGATTAGTCACACTTATTAGTACCTAACACATGTATTCAATTGACTGGTTGTCAATAAATGGCTCATGGGATTCGAAAGCCTTACACCTCGTGTAATTTAAAGATCCTTCCATCTTTAAACATCTCAGTTTTGTTTGTAAGTTGGTCTCGAAAGTTTGAAATTCAGTCAACGGTTGACTCTTGATTGAATTCATCTCATACGGAGCATGCCATTTATAAACTGGATTGAACATGGAAATTAAGTGCGATAGAATTTTTCAAATACGTTTAGAGTCAAAAACTGTCATTGAAAAAGAAAAGAAATCCAGCCCACAAAAGCTTTTGTCTGGAGAATCGAGGGAATGTGATAAGTTACGAAAAGAACGACATTAACTTTCAGCCGGATCGTACAGGGCCAATAACCAGTTTCTGATTCAAAACAACATATCTGGCAATAGTGGGAATCTACAAGCGCCTGAACCTAAAATTAATGAAACGGGTGAAACGAATCTCGTTTTACAGGCCCGCCCAAGAATGAAGTTCAAGCCTCGATAAAGTTAAAAATTATGGGAGAGGTCGGTTACATACCCCAGCTTTTTCGCAGTTCCCAGATTACGTCTCGAGAGAAGAGGAGATTTTCCAACAATAAAAAGATGAATTTGCTTATGGCCTGCTCTCAAGAATACGGCCGTGATAGATATCTTTATGAAGCAGTATAATTAACCCAAACCTGATTAAGCAAAGTGTTGACATCCTGAGATTCTGTCACTCATTTACGGAGTATATTAATAAATTGAATCTTCCTGATGAAAGGATTTAATCTAAGTGGATTATACACCACACATTCCTACTGAGAGAAGAGTCCATTGAATTCTGAGGCCGTTTCTCGAGATTGGACCTTTCAAGGAATTTTATATGAAGTTTGATGATACAAATTAGAAAATGAACTCATAAAATACGGATATGCTGGAACCCAGTACTCCTATACTCATAAATCAGACCCGTTTTAAACGATTGTCATTAATAGTTAATGTTAATCAAAACTTCTTGGTCCAAGACTGACATCACGTGTGATCCTATAAAAAACACAAGCTACAATTCTGGTATCTGTCTATCGGAGACGATAAATGGGAGTTCAAAGAAAAAGGGCGTTTATTTCTTGAGCACATATCTTTTGATCGTCCTGTCATTTTTGATCCATTAGACATGTTTACATCATTTTTACTCGTTTCACTGCCGCCCGGATTGGCTGAAACCAGTTCTCGTGGAATCTTCATCTGTCAGCCCTCATCCGCGACTTACGTATACCCTTTCCTTGCATGTAAAATAGAAAAAATAGTTTGGGTTGATTCGCAGTTTCCGTTTATACGCAATTATCACATCTGATAATACACTTCAAGTTGATCTATTGAACTGGGATTCAATGACTAAGCTCTACCCGAAAATTTAAGCATTCACTCGGGTTCAGGTAATTTCGTAAAGAATTTGCAATTGATAACAAAATTGCTTATGCGTGGCTCACAGCGAGATTTTATAAAATCCGTGGAAACTGAGAGAGTTGAATTTAGGTTCTCAAAACGCATGTCCCGAGGAAATAACTAACAAGTGTTGATATATCTGTTACATCTTTCGGAAAAACACGTAAATTATGATTTGAACGCAATCTAAACATGGAATCAAACACAATTCATATCCCATTCTTACCAATTTTAATCTCATAAACAAGTGAGAATGAAAAAAAGACGTCAATTATTTGATGGTGTACTCGTTAAAGTAAATCGTTTGTAAACAAGCCACAACTATTTGTTCCAGTTATTTTGTTTTCAAATATCAAAAACATCAAACCGTTTATTAGTTTTGGTTAGCTCTCCAATAGATGTAAACCACCCACGTTGTCTGGAAAATAACTCATAATCGAAGGAATTCGGCCTTTCATTGTTTGAGAACATTCAAATCTGGCATGAACTTGAGAGACAATGATCTGAAATTGAGAGTCTTTTGGTCACCGTCCAGGAATTCTTTCGTTGCTGATTTCTCTAGTTTTGAAGGGTGTGCTAATGATATAATTGTTTGACTAATAAGGATCTTTAAAATAACATAAAACTCGTATCAAATTCTTGCCCCATCTCCGTTGTCACAGAGACTGTCGCTAAAAGTGATTACTAAATAGGTGCTTTGACTAAAATATAACTGATGTAGTGTACCCACTGAGTTTTCTGAAAATCATTGTATCGGTACACCAAATCGTAGGTAAACCAGGTCAATAAAATTGATATTCATTACCAAAACAGGACAGATGAGAAATTCAACCTTCAACTATTTGTACCAGGTGGCGGATACGATCAAGCTGTTCATGTAATTTAGCACCATGATTTTCACCACATTCGATTCATATTCCAGTATTATTTTCATGAATTATTATATATTTAGACAGTGTTTCATCTCTAAACTGAGAACAGTTTGATGTTGTTGAGCATGCAAATCTGTGTGCTTTCTGTCCCATAAATACCATTTTTATTTTTTGAAATCGATGGTAAATACTATAAAAATTTTTTGAAATTTCGAATCTACATTTCATAAGAAATACCAAATATGCGTGTGTGTGGTGTAACAGGGCAGTGAATCGACTTGTTTAAATTTGAATATTTGATTATTATTTTTCATAGTAATGCATTATCGCAGACCCTGAATCTATATGCCAAGTTTCAAGACTCTAGGTTAATTGGAAGTGAGTTAAATATTTTTTACAGAATTTGAATATGAAGCAACGAAGAAAGCAAGTTGAATAAAATGTAACAATAAAAAGTAACATAAAATTATTGGCCTTTATTTATATCCATTCTAAATCTTTCAATTTATAGCTCAATCAATATTTTGTATATAAGAAACATTTTACGGTCTTTTTGAGTCAGAATTTGTTAAATAAAGGGGTAAAATGGTTTCATGTATACAACAGGGATCCAATATCAGAAATTATATCACAATTGGTCGTGTGTGAGTAAATGTAAAAACAGGCTCTACGATTCTTGGACTATATTCATTCAAATTGTGTTACATCAAAGCGAAAACATTGTTTAAATAACACTAACCAATCAATGGGTTTGGAAGGTCGGATCATTTCAGTCAATGGTCGTCCTGTTTCAAACACTGTTGGATAAGGAACAACTTTATTCCGTTAGGTCATGAATAAATATGTTCCTTGGGCGTATTGAGTCATGGCCCACGGATTTCAACGATCACTTTACGCTTCAATCAATACCTCAAATCAAAATTGAACTCACTATGAGTGAAGATTTTATTTCCAAGATCAAAAGGTTTGTTAAAATATATCCGCCACTTCTTGCAGACCTCGATACAGGGGTTTCGGTTCAATTTTGTCCTTTTGAAAAATAAAAAATAAAACTCATATTAGCTTTGACAAAATTGGTTTAAGTAATAATTTCACTGTTCAAAGATAGAAGAATAAATGTGTTCATGTTTCTATGTCAACCGTGGCAGTCACAGATATTTCTCATAGAAATTGGGAGATCCTCATCAAAACGATCTCCGATATATTTTTTTTATATATGGAGTCATTTTTATGGGTGTATTCCACACTCTTTTTATCGACACTTTCCTCTTTTCGAAACTTGTTGAGAATATTAGATATAGTCGATATAGGTAAATTCTCATAATTAGATATTGCTGCTATCGAGCTTGCAGCTTTATGAGCCGCAATAATTGTTGTTCTTATACCTTCAGCAATTTTATTGCAGGTTCAGTGGCTATAGCTGGATTTATGTTTTCGACAGCTAAATAATTCCAAATTCATTATTTTGTTTAAATTGTAAATCGTTGGTACGAATGATATGTCTATTTTCAAAACGACGTAATTGACCCTAAAACCCTGTAAGAGTTTATAAATTGAGTTGATAAATAACAAGCCAAGAAATCCGAATCACACAAGCTTTCAAAGAATAGAGATATTAAAAGTAATTACTCGAAATCTCTAGTATGTATTTTATACCACATGATAAAGCTATGCTAAACTTATCGCCATAGTTTTAGCATACATTTTGCTTCTACTTTATCAGGAATTCGTTGAATATATAGGTATTTCACTTTGATGGTTCGATAGACAATCTGTTCTATTTGAGCGACTTTCTGACATCACCGAAATATATCGAGTTATCGTTAGAGTGCACACATTCTGAGATATTTTTTAATTTAATAATTTTTGAAAATTACACAATGTCCAGGATTCAAACAGCATTAGGAAGTGTTAACACCAAACTCACTCAGCTATAATTCAAACACATCATCATATTTTTTCAGAATTAATACAAAACACAAAATTCGGATACATTTCATATTTTCTACACCATTTAATAATCTTTTCGAAGTTTTGATTCGATGCTGAGAGAGGAAATCTGATTTCACTTCATCGACAAAAGAACCGTTGCTCATATTCAGTTCTCCAAACACCCAGTCTTTATCATAAGGCATGATATACGTCTTGAATTAAAAACAGTTCAATCTTGTTCGATTTTGTTGGATCAGGTTCATGTAGCGGAGACACATGATCAAGTTCTCAGGTTCACGGCAGAATATGCGATATATCAGTAATTTAAATTATCCTTGAGTATCATCTGATCCAAAAAATGAGTATCCAACATGAGTATTTTCTTGTTTAATGACCTTGCAATGAAAGAGTGGAATGAGTATGACTCCCAGTACAAGGGGTTATCTGGAGTTATTATCAGTTGGTTGTTGGGTGCCTCACACCCCAATAACACTTATATGCACTCAAATCTCCATCAAAGCATTACATTTACGTAGATATTTTCATTGTATTCCATTCTGAAGGCTCTGGGACTCCTAAGATACGAACCTGTTGGGACCGGCTCTGGTTTATTATAGTTACTGGCGAAACCAGCTTTGATTGTGCACGTATCGAAAATTTTTATGGTTTTTACGAAGCTCAACAAATGTGATCATAAGAAATCATACAATTTTAGAATAAATTCCCTTGATAACTTGGGTTTACTGTTATACCAATTTTACTATTTTCACGACATTCTTTTCAAATTTGAGCTCAATGGTGTCAAGGACAGAAGGCTGGGACTGAAAACCCGTGATATGTTTCAACCAACTAATAAGGGCCAATTTTTAGGTTTAGGTTTGCATTATGAACCATGAACTTTTTTATGAAGTGGTCAGAACAGTTTCTTATTATCTATGAATTTATACAAGCATAGATATCTCAAATAGACATTCAAAACTTATGTTGATCCATGGACTAGCTGCTCTAGGTACTTAGATTGATACAAGTCGTGGTTATTATTTTTAAGCAATGATTGAGTGTCAAGGCAATTTCAGGTATTTATTCGAGAGAGTCAACGACAAACGAAAGACTTATACAGTTTTGAATTACAGATCTTCTTTCATAATTGTGCACATCTTAGGTTTGTTGAGGTATGCATCAAGGATGAAAGCATAGAATGGATTAATCATTACTAATCATAAAGATTATGTTTTTCCTACCAATAAACTATCGACTTTTGTTCAATTTCGAGCATATAGGAAAACAAAGAACCTTCTGAGCGGTTGAAAATAAAGATGTTCTTGATTTTGAAGACAAAAGCTCATGTTCATTGTAACTATTAATTACGTTTTAACAATTTTCATACAATTTAAACCCCGTTTCTTTGGGATAGATAGTTTGGCTATCAATAACTCCCTGCTCGATTCAACAGAATAAATTTTGATAAACCTGCATGGAAATGAAGTTCCACATATGTGATGATTCATTCAAAACCTATATTATTAAAATTATAACAATCACAAATTTTACAAGTGATAGTACAGTTGGGTTGAATCTATTTGAGGCTGAAAAATCCGAAGAGGATGTTCAAATAAGCTATTTGAACAACAAGCCGGTGTGCAACCTCGTTTCGATGCAATTATAAAAATTTTGATCGTGTGTATACTCGTGAGAAGTATTCGACGAGCAAGAAATCGCCGATGTGCAAGAGGGACTGGGAAATACATAAAAGTCTTCGTATCAATCTTCAAGTAGATAAATTGATCAGTAGTTCGCATAATGGAAATATAAACAAATCATAACCAGTGGCCAAAGCAAATAATACACTGATCGTTTCACGCAAGCGTATACAATGTGGGTTTTTAGCAAGGAGATGGTGGCAAACAGCCCATCGAGAGTTGATGGGATAGATTTCAGGACTGAATGCAAGTACAAGGAAGAAGGAATCCGGTTCATAATGACCATTGGTCACAAAATCGGACTGTAACGTTATGGTTTCAAACCTTAGAAGTTACGTGTCCCTCGCCACTGCAGCTGTGTTCTTCCATCGATTCTACGTCATCCGAAGCCAAAAAATGTTTTCTCGTTGGGTAAGAGGTTATTGTTATCAAGGTAACAGCCGTTTCATGTCTATTTCTAGCGGGAAAAGTTGAGGAGACTCCAAAAAAATGCAGGGATCTCGTCAAGATTGCGCACAACATTCTGAATCAGATGGACCTTTATGAAGTGGTCTCTACTATCACACCAGTAATTATGGCCTGTTAACAGAACGAAGTCATGTGTTACGAAAGGATAATTCTTCAAACCCTCAAATTCGACCTTGTAGTTCAACATCCCCACAAATACTTACTTGATATAACTACAAAGTTGCATGGTGAAAAAGAAAAGCTCAACGAGATACTACAGATGGCCTGGGCATTCGTTAACGACAGTTACGCAACTACATTATGCTTGATGCATCAGCCACAACATATAGCGTTAAGTATGATATATATGGCGGTCAAGACTCTTGAAAAAGACAACAGGCTGTCAATCGAAAAACCACCAAAGGAATGGTGGCTTCACGTCGGTGGTAGTGGCATCACTATGAAAGTTATCAATGGTCACATTGTCCATGAATTCAGATATCATAAGCGAAGTTCAAAAGTTCTATTCTAAACGTGAATAGATTTGTTTATATTACATTTAGTTTTTTTTTCTATAATTATATTTACATTGAAATTTATCGCATCGGTATCAAATCCCATACACTAAATGGGACTTGGAGGCTCTTCAAGCCGTGTCGACGCAAATAAAAGCCACTAGTTTGGTTTTGTTTTTTACGACCAATTAATCTTAGTTCGGTTCGAGACTCAAAACCGTTATTGATATTTGGGGGACACCTTTAACTAAGAAAAAGTGTTAGAATCAAAAAGTGCGTTTATTTAACATTCAATAAACCAGAGAGAGAGGATTTCAATGATTTGCATCTCCGAAGTTAGGAACAAAGTGTATCTGGATAGATCTAGAAGCGGTTTTTTGGAATCAATTCTTTTAAGATTTAGATTGTTGTAAAAATGTGTACTAACAATATTGTTTAATGAAGTGCAAGATTTTCATTCAATAACTGTTTGTTAAAGATGGGTAATTAGATTCATAACGGCCACAAGAAAGAGTTGTTTTTTCTGAGAAATAAACAATGAAAGGTAGTAGTAACCTTCGAGTTAAATTTTACGAGGTAAATTTCGTTGGAATTATGTGTTACACTTTTCATCTTAAGACTTCATATCCAGAATTAGATCATGCAGTATCTACTTTGTACCTGTGGAAATTACCCGTCGCTTTTCATTTAAGGAAGTGATGTCGATTAAATATTTGGATTCTTATCTTCATATTTCGGTGGAGATTTGAGTGAGGACTTAAAACACCTCAACTGAGAATTCTCATATCAAACTATTTTCAAGATACCGGTTCATTTAAGAATCAACCCCTGAAATCTGAGGTATTTATGGCCTGATAAAACTACGATGTTTGTGCTCGAACTCATTTCTAAACTAATGTGGTTCAAGATCGAGATTCCAATTTTGATATAGTACGATTGAGTCGGAGTGAAAGTAAGTTGAATTTACCCACCTATCATTGGCATAAAACGAGCTGGATAAGCTAAACGGTTATGACATTCTTATATTGGTTACTTTGTTAGCCTTTAACTATTCAGATGCTTTTGACCAAGTTTAGCATCAATGTCACTCGGCATCGACAAAGCATATGATATTGTCTAATGTTTGGCTTTTAGTGGAACCCCTTAACTTTAAAATCTAAGTTCAATACAAGATGTTTCCATTGTAATTTCCACGTAATCTCTTTTTGCATACACTCATCGAGTCGACATTTTTAAGTGGTGTCAACTATGTAGGACATAGGTTCCCAAAACCTTGCTCGTGAAGCTCAAAATTGTTTGAACTTATTTAAGATTTAAAAATAAGATTAAATTTAAGCACATATTCAATGTGCGATTATCTAAAATTGTTGTGGTTTTTAATTCGTTTTTATCTATTTCTACAAAAATTTTCTCAGTAAAAGTTAAAAATCCCTAATTTCTACCATTTTATAAAAATCAAAATGCACACCACTCAATTTTGTTGTACGATACAACTGTTTAGGGGTCAGCACTTAAGGTAATTTTATGGTAAAATAGAATTTTCATATTCATATATACTTTGTACTCATCAAAACACGAACAATTATAACCAAAAATCATAACGAAGCCAAAAGGTGAAGATTCTTTTTGTCGTGAATTCAGATTGGACTGATAAGTTTATGTTTGCTCCGAACTCATATGTAAAACCTGTTTGTTTGATATGTGGTTTTTGTGTTTCACACTAAAAAACATTTAATCTCACCTAATTTCGCGTCGAACCTTTCATGTAAAAATGTCAAATACCCCATTAATTCGGATTCACGGAATGAGTTTATACACAAAAAACAAGGTTCTCTGGATACTCAACAATCATTTTCACCAACGCTAACAAACATAGCAAGAGTACTGTCTTGGCATCGTATGAATTCGTCCTTCTATTAGCTCTCAAAAAGAAGCCGTTCGTAGATGCAGAAGAAATAATTAAACCCGCTCTTAACATTGCGGCTATAGTCCTTGGTGTTAAAAAACTACGAGAAAATATTTGATCAGATCCCCTTGTCCAATAATACGATGACAGGGCGAATGGAAGAGTTAGCTTGCGATGTTAATCTTGAATTACAAGATCATGTTAAAAATTGTTAATTTTTGTCGTTGGAAATGAATGAATCGAATGATATTTCTGATACAGCTCATGACGCAGTTTGTGTTCCAGCAATTAACGACAACTTTTATGTCATTGAAGAACTACTAGGACTTGTGCCTACATTCAACAACCAAACGGAGCGATCTGTTCGAAACCTTAAAACTCTTGGAGAGAAAACAACATTGAATGGGATAAATTAGTATATACACAGATGGAGCTCGGGTGATGATGTGTAGTATATCTGAATGTCTAACATTACTCGAACAGATTATAGGTCGCCGTATATTGAAATATCATTACATCATTCACCTAGAATCTCTGTGGGAAAATACTGATCTAGAAAATGTCATGGATTTTATTGTTCGATGTGTCAACAAAATCCGTAGCATTGCTCTGAACAGGTGAGAGTTCAAGCAGTTTCTATCGGACACGAACGAGGAACACGGCTAACTACTGCTGCAATATTAAAGTAGATGGCTTTCAAAAGAAAAGGTTCTGTAACTTGTTTTGGCACTGAACTATAGTATCTATATATTTCTTTCTGAAACAGATGAATTACAAACAGAACTGAAATATATTTCGAATACTGATTGCTTAATGATCTAACATTTGTATATGACATAAAGTTCCATATAAACTGTTTAAATGAGAGGCTTCAGGGAAAAAATAAACTATTCTACAATTTGGGCGATGACGTCTGCATAAAAATGAAACTTCGTCTGTTTATCAGAACGTATGCGGAAGGAATTTACGATGAAATTCCGATTCTTAAGGCAAGTTTACTAGAAGAAACGTTTAACATCTTAAAATACCGGATTAAACTGGAAGGTGTTCTGAATGTGTTTATCTAGATTTGATGAATTTTAAAATGAGAAGGATAATGCCGCCCTGTTCATGAATCCTTTTTTGTTTCCCGAAGTCAAGATTTATAAGTTACATGAAAACCTTTGATTAGAGGTTATTAAATGGACATGTAATTCTATATTAAGGAGTAGATTTCGAGAACAGAGTGTTACACCGTCACTTGACCATACTATTTCCTTCTGGCGACAACTGCATTCAGAACTGTTTCAAAACAAGCATTCCTTCGCCTAAAAATATATTTGTCGGTTTGGTTCTACCTACGGATGTGAGCAGTTATTTGCAGCGATGACAATTATAAATACAAGTGACGTTCCAGACTCACATATAGTAACCACTCTGCCCTTATGATATTTGGAACTACATCTTTGTGCCCAGACATCGAGAAACTGGCATTTGAGCAAAATAGATTCGTTTTAAGAATAGCCATAATTTTTAATCGGCAATATTTTTGAAACCTATTTATCATTACATATTATTTAATAAAATGAATTGATTGCGATTTTCAAAACGAATTATTTTATATTTCAGGTGTGATTAATTAGAATTAAAATAAAATTAAGCTACTTATAGAATTTAATACGGCAGTTGCTCGCCGAACTTTTCAAAAAGGATTAAGTTGCTGGCGGCTTGTAAAGCTTGGGAATCGCTGGTGTAGGAAATTCATCTTTCGGTACGTTTATGGGTGTAAGTTTCTTCAAACACGTGTACACTCAAGTGATCCTATAAACCAACTATAGGTTTCTTGATCATCAAATGTACCTCCTCTCTGCTTCTTCATATAGGTTTTTTCGATCTATGTAATAATCTTTGAAAACGATTTAATACAAGTTTCTACGAATCCGAAAATAACTACACGAGCGGAATAATTAACCTTTATTTGTCATCTTTTTAAATTTACAGATCATTGGATGTTTTTACGAGTTAACAAATTGAAAAACGTATAGTTTGTTATCAAACACGAATCAGGTTGTAAAAACGAATGAAACAAACGTTTGCAAGCCAATAGAACGCAGTAGTCTTGGATTTTAATTTATGCCGGATCAAGAATAATTACAAACACATACCATACATAGAATCCCCTCCCAGATAGTTCATTCGAAATACAGTCAACGCTGTCTACTTTTCAGCCATTGGTGGAAAGATTTGGAGAAATCGGAAAAATAGACAGGGTTCCAAAAAAGGGTGATAAAATGCATTAAAACCCATTAATTTTACTCAAAATAACATGAAAATTTAGATTTCAGTCCATTTTGCGCACTTATTAACGTCTCATATACCTTTTGCAGAGCACTATGGTCAGTTTTCATGTAATGTGAGTTTAAAATGAACAATTTAATTTTTTAATTTGTCTAAAATCTCACCCATCTGCAATGAATCTTCGATTCCACAATTAGAAAAAATATTAAAGATACTCGAAAATTTCTTTTTATTCATGTTAAGGCTCATATTTATTTTGGGTTTCATCGTTTATTCTACACGTGTTAAGTGATGTAAAAACGAAAATTACGAAATAGTACTCCTAGTCAAAATTCAAGCAGATGTTTTTGTCTGAAAAATAGGTTTGAAAAATAAACAGGGTTTACTGTAATAATTTTCGCAACTTCCAGAGTTCACCTGATAAAAAGCCTCTGTAACCTCTGATTGATAACAACCAATTTTTTAACGCTGATAGGCCTTGAGCGTTTATTTGACTTACCATACAACAAACTACATCTTCATGCTGACGTCTCTTTATTATAGGGAGGCATTTTTCTGGAATACCAGTTTTATGTATCTCCAAGAAATATTCATCAAAAAATTGTTTAATTCTATTACTCTTGTGTGTGTATAACCACCATTGTGGTTTAACAATATTTAAAGCCCCACCAACAAAGAAATCGTTTTCCAAAGCCTCATGACAATAAAACCTGTCCCCTTCAAATCTGCATTAACTTAATTTTGTGGTATTTACCCAGTTTCTGCCTCCAATGTGACTTTAGGGATTCGATATACATCATTTTTAACTTTTAAAATCAAATCTTTAAACTAGAACGCATCCTTTGCTGAGTTTACAAAGGCTGACACCTGACCTGCTGTGCATTTTCCAACTATCGACACGTATTTAACTCCTACCACAATAACCTGTTTCATGTTGCACAATCAAACTTCAACCAGTTACATCAGTTATCTCATATGAAGATCTTCGATCTTGACATAATTTACACCCTGGAGGCATATAAAATTAATGGAATGTTACAACTAAAACTCGATTCCACCAATCAGGCTGCCAAAATTAATATAGGGGTAACTATAACTTCATGACCACGTTTGCAAAGGTCGCTATAGATTTAATGGTGGTGTGAGACTGATCTTAAAAGTTAAGATTTTAAAACTTTTAATCAAAATGCTATCAAGTAATTTAGTTTAAATAGAATGAAAAAATTTGATTTTTTACCAATTTCGCAACTACAGTTAATCAGCATAAGTTAAATATAAAAAACAAAACATCTTCAAATTTGATTAAAATAAACAGATTTGGAAACATCACGTTATAAACTCATGACAGTTTGAGATTATATTCAATCGCTGAACTCATTTGAATAAAAAGTAAAATTCCCAAAAATACTTAAACGCTATTTAATGCATCAAAATCAAGACATTAATTTCAAAAACATTAAAAGCTAGACTGCTGTAAATGTACAACTAAACCTCTCAAATACTAGATAGGATCATATGTTTAATTCTCTTAATTTTATTACCAATTCGCAAATTTGTCTAGCACATTTGACAAAATTTCACATCCACCTGAATTATTGATGAAACTATATTTGAAATTTGAGCTGAGATTTGACCACCGTCGATATATAAAGGTTCACATGTAAAAAATACCAATCTAGACACAAAGAAACGATATTCAGCATTCATGCAATTTTATGGAAATTTTTGATTCCATATCAAACCAATTTCACGTTTACAACACCACCAGACGAAATTCGAACCAAAGGAGGAACGCAAAACTAAAGCGAGATCAAAAACCATACAATTAGAAAATGGCATATAGGACACGCCCAATACATTAACGTAGCTCACTATAAAACCACTTACAACTCCGAACTTAACACTAAGATGCTCTAAACGAACAAAGTAGGGCTCAATTAATCCACAATGACGCTGAATTGACCAACAAGAAGCCATTTATCCTGAAATTTAAGAGTAGAGGAACGGGGACGTCTAGCAAACTCTGCTTGTCGGGCATATTGTTATTAAACTCCCAGCTTGTTATCAAGTCAGAAGTAGATATCAATAAAAGCTTCAGTTAATGATCAGTATAAGGGAACAGCCCTTTAACCTGAAATATAAACATTGTACAAACCTAATTCAAGCAGAGGTGATTTAAGTGTGGTAACGACTATAAATGCATAAATAGGTGAAATAACACGGGGAAAGATTAATAAAGGGCCAACAATTGAATTAATAAACTGTGTTCTAACGATGGACTAATCTATTAATAGAGGAAGGATTGGAATATTTGAAAGACGGCTAGAGTTATGGAAATATCATACCGGATCCTATGACAACGAAAATGAACAAGCCAATCAGCCATGGGCTTAATGTGGTGGTATCCTTCTTTTTCTGAGGTTAAGAACATCTTACAGCCTTCTTCACCACCTTTGTGCTCTTTTCGTGCGAATTATACTTGTCATTCTGGATCTTTATTCTTTGTTTGCACACCATTCTCTATCAAAGCGGCTGAGAGTTCGGTGGAATAATTCACAAACTTTCGTTATCAATCGAACCCGAATATTATCGTAATATAATATTTGTCATATTTATCACGATTACTACATTAATCTCGATTGTAAGATCGTTCTTCCCCGTTCATCTTCATTAATGCGAGCATAATGCCATAAACCCGTACCGCATTAATTTAAATTTCTAATCATTTCGAATTTTGGTCAAAGTTTTGTCTGGATTTTAATCGTGTTTCATTCATCCATCGTGTCAGTTTATTTATGATATTATTTACCTGATTAATATACTCAGATATACTAATCAAAGCTTTCGAAGTTTTGCATTCAAAAGAGTGGAACAAATTTGCTATATTTTGATGGGTACAGGATATTTTGACCATCATCGTTTTGACTAGAATGCGTTCATTACTCTTATTAGATGCAAATGTTTATCAATGTCTAAAAGGCAAAAGTAAAAGCGTTTATCCAGATAACCATTTTCCTTATTCGGACCCGATTATAAATTCCGTATGGTTACATTTTATTGAGAGGAAAATGATGTTTGATAATAGTCGTGAAATTATTAAATCATCAAGGAAAAAGAAAAGATAAACCATCAATGTTACTTTTATTGTTTTCCAAATATAGTCAAGACTGAAATGTTTCTGGTCTTGGAGATGCGATAAATCAATAGCTACTATGGATGGTCTTCTAATTTTAAGCAATAAAAATACAAATTCACGTTTGAAATTACTTTATTTATTAAATTAAACTTGCACGTCATTACAAATACTATCAGTGTAATGTTCAAAATACCTGTTTCCGTGTTGTAACTAGTATTCGTTGTAATTTGACCCACCTGACCTTTATAGTTAACACATTCTAACGATTATGATTATAGTGATCTAATCTTAACGTTTCTTAATCCTAAACAGTTTGAGTAAATCCTATTTACGCTTGCTTGAATTGTTTTAGGGTCTTACTAAAAACAGTGTTTGTTATTTAGTATTGTAAATTCACCCACTCTACTCCACGAGAAAGATGTTTGATCACTGTTTTATTTTCAATCTCGACTGGTAAATCAATTACATAACTAGCGTGGCTGCATCTAATTTGCAGTGTATTTTAATAATCTCTGTACTATTTTATTTAACTTTCAGTGTCCCACCTCTGAAGATTAATTATTTACACGACGACGATGATTTTTTACAACCATCTTATCGACGCTAGTTGTTAGTATGCGAAATAATTGATGGAGATACTTCAGAGATCCGTTTGTAGTCATAACCAACACAATTATATCACACCTCGAAAATCCTAAATTCAGAGAGCACTTTGCTGAGGGTGTAGCTAAATTAAAACTAATTCATTCGTCGGTATTCCCCAAGCTAAAAGCTCACAAGGCGCTTACCTGCCCTTTTCATTTATACTACTAATGCAATAATATCCTGGTAGTTGTGTACATTTTCTTAATGCATTTTAATTCCGTTTATCTTAAAATTCCAATAAAATTAACCAAAATCCCGAAGTTATTGACGATTACAGGGGCGATTATGTTAATTATCTGGAGTCAAATTTTACTTCTATTATTCTATTGAACATTATCTAGTACTTATATGGCTCCGGACGTTTCACCACATCTGTTTGTTGTGAAACGATGATACCATAGACCACCAATGTCACTATCATTAACTGTCACCTGATTATCATCATCTATTCCTCAGTCATTGACCCTTTTCTTGAATTGAAATAGTGGATCTGTGATTTAAAGCAAAAACACTTTAAGAAAACTTAACTAAAGCCAGACATGACTTTCGTTGTGGTGATGATATCAGAAACGGTCTCATCACCCAACATAATCCAGGATTGAAAATAGAAGCGACGCCTGATTTTAATGGCTATTTTTGTAAAAACAGACCAGATTCTTGAAAATCGAAGCCTCTGACCATTATCTTAAAAAAGTGAAAAAATGCGTGAAATTTGGCAGTGCATCTTTAAAAAAATAATGAAACACAAAGAAGCAATGTACCGGGCATAGCTACTTTTTGTCGCAGACATTAGAATCAGTTTGGCAACTATAACTATCTATGTAACAGAGCGCGATTGTAAGACAAGAATTTACTCAACGTTTGAGCCCAAAATTGCCTTTGGGGAACTTTAAAGGCAATGAAATTTCTGCTTGATAGACCATGTCAATAACCTTGTGTTCTGCTTAATGCACTCAAAAGAAAAGGGCCACAAGGTGGACAGAACAGTTGATCAATTTCATTAAAGCTTGTGAGATGACTCGTTATTTCAAATATTTCCTATAGTACAATCAAACGAATTTAAAATAAATAGAAATCAGAAATATCTGATAAGACTGGTTATTCGAGAGGGTCTGCTATTCCAAACCAGATGTATCGATGATATTACACATCTCCATTCTTGCTTGAACTCAAAGCAATACACACATCACCTTTCTAATTTAATTCTTAAAACATTAGTTATTCTCAGACGGCGTTGAAAATGGATATCTAAAATTAGGGGCCAACAAAAATTGTTTCTCTCAAAATATAAGTAATTTAGTGTATGTTGTATCAAAATACCTATGGATCCGCTAATCAGTCATAAAAGTTGAGAATTTGTCATTTTATAACCGGACAACCTAGGTAACACCTAACAAGTTTGGGTTGAAAGGATGAAAACCTATGACTAGTAAAGGAGCTACACTTTAACTAGCAGGTATATTGATAATTCTACAAGATAGTCATGTACTTTTTGTTGAACTGGGTCAAAGGTTTAAACCCTCAGCTGTGCCTTGAAGAATCACCTAATATTTCCTTGTTGCCTGCAAAATTATGATCTGTTCATGAGTAAGTTGCAAGAAGCTTAGGTTTAAAGCAAGGAAACATTCCATCTGGATTAATATCAATTTAGTTATATATAATGTACCCCAACGTATATTTTGACCACATTCGAATGTTGTCAAGCTTGTTGCATCAGGATGTCGGTTAACTGATTGAGATTCCCCTAATATACAATTGATTTAATTATCTCATTCAAACCAACCCGGCCAATTTGAGACAAAAATAACGGTATGCGTCCTTTTGGGAATGACTTCCAATAATAAGAAGAACCCATTCGAATGTATAATAACTCATAAAATTCACCTCGCAAATCGAAAAAATTTACTTGCAACCCTAACGCTGAAATTACATTTCTTTCAAATGTTTTAATACCCTCATAGATGCAATGAATCGGAACTAAAGCTAATAATCGTGGAAATGTGCATGAATACTGCTTGATTTTGATGAGTGATGCCATCATTTGGCATTTTATTGACGAACACAGCAATTTTGTTTCCATTCGTAAACTGAATTGACTGTTTTAAATTTAAATTTTCACACAAGACAAAATGCAAATTTCTCAGTTTGTGTTAAGAATATGAACAAAAATGACGGGACCTGATATTTGTTACTGATTTTTTCGATCCAAATTAGTGAAAACTTTACACAAAAAATTGTTAAATTTTTACACCAATAATCAAAATCGACCAGTTCAATAACCCTGATTTTGGGAATCAAAAACCTGGTATGTTTGAATGTCTCATCTCCTAGTATAGTGTAAATACACGTCTAAAACAGCTCACTTGCTTCAGAAGCGATGGTAAACCACGAGTAATGGATTTTTAATTACCAAGAAATTTGAAATACATTGAAAACTACATATGACAATTAACATTTACACAATGGCCTCAGTAATCATCCCATATTTTATGTAAAGCAAATATTTCCACCACTCATCAGAATACATCCAGACCTTTTTTATTGGTTTTTTTATTGATCGATGTTTACCATAAACTCGATCTGAATAACTCACCTCCCATCCAATACATTGCGCGAGAAAAATTAATCTGGAGTATGTATTTCACTTTTACGTGAGTCGTTCTTAGAGTAGACTAAACAAGCTCGCATTATTTGACATTTTTTGAAAAGCGTCCCCGTTTAACAGTCGATGTTTGTGATATTTAGCTTTGAAGATCTGGCCGTCTTCAACAGTAAACAAAACCCAGCTTGATAATAGTTTGGATCGTTTCATGAGTAATTCTCAAGCTGACCGATGATGAAGGCTCTAATTATAAGATTCCAATCACTTGAACGTAAACAAATTTGATGAGTCTAAAGGTTTTTTAAGGTTACAAATAGCATCTAAAAAAAGAACCGTGGGAATACTAAAGGGGTTTAAAAGTTTCAATACTACGATCTTCATGAATTAATTTGATCATGATAAACCAACATTCTCCAAAGTTTTTAAGTCGATAAGGCGCACCTTCAACTTTAAATGGCAAATTTCATAGTATTGTAAGTTTAAATAGCTTTGAAGACGTCAAATAAAATTGCCTATAATTTCTAACAT
>JWZT01002870.1:4996-24654 GCA_000827895.1 Thelohanellus kitauei | reverse complement strand
CATGAAGGTTCTCCTATTTGAACCAAAAATTAGTTAAATGTACTGAAATATCACTCGAAAGATGGAAACTGTCACAATTACTTGACAAGAAACAATAGAAAATGATAATATTCGAAATTTTCACTTTGATGAATTGACTGGTGACAGCCATTTATGTAGGGATGAGATTTCAAATGAGATGATGTATATGCGATAATGGTGCGGTACTAGACGTTCAGTTAACATAGGTTTCAAATGTTGTGAAAAGATAATTACGACCAAACAAATTTCAAAATAATCATAGACTGTTTTCATTAGTGCAATAAGGATATTTTCTATTGAATACACACAGTGGAAGGGACCCTAGTAGATCGTTCTGATAGAGGTCGTTCAATTGATTATACTTTTGCTGAGACAGTGTGAGCGGTTTATCAGTACTATGAATAAGATAATCTGTTTACCAATACATAGGGTAACCTTCAGAGTCTTGATATAATGAGAATTTCGCGTATGCAATATCCGACAATTCTGTGATGATTAGTTTCGGCGGATATGTTTGTATATAAACACCCACGAAGCCATCACATGAAAACGAATGATTCAGGATGACGTCATATTTTGATGGATAAGACTATTGAAAAACTAAACATGCACACTCGCAGCTGTAAGATACGGGTATTACATTTCCGCAGACTAGACATTTTATAATTGACTTGATTGAACCGTTGCAAGTTGAGCACCTGGCTAAAATCCATAATCTACCTATAGTTTTGATGTTCAACCAATAAGTCATCAAAAGAAACCGGAAGAGGAACCAAACTTGAATAGTTTTTCAAATATCTATGATACAAATATTCAAACTGTACACGTGTGATCAAACTAGGAAAGGATTTATCAGAGACAGTTGACAAACTATGATATAAACGATAAACCTTTTGAACCAGGCTTGGATGTTTGATTTGTATGACGCATAAACCAATGAAGGATTGCTTGGGATTGAGAAAAATTTCAAGTAGATCATTAGTTCAGTCTCGGGGTCGAAACAATCTGTTTCTAGAATTAGAAAATCACCACGAGAAAGAGGGGCAGGCTGAAATGCGAATAACTGGGCCAGACCGCAAGTATAGAAGCAATACCGAGCGAACTGAGTGGCCGTTTCATATTTTGGAGTTTGGATGAACCGATAATTGAAAATACATGGTCTATCGTCCATGTGTCTGTATAGTTTCTCGAGTCGAGAAAGCGTAGATGTCAAAAAAGACATGTTCTCAGAAATCACAATATCACAGAAGTTTATAATGTCCATTTCGAGACGACAATTCTCCCTAATAAAAGAAATTGTTGGAATATTTTTCATAAAAACGTTTTCCTTTTGGATATCAAAGTTTAACCCATCCGTCCAGTTTTTGATCACATATTTTGGAACTTTCGAGCAATCGGTGTAGAGGTTTGGGCATTTTGCGTCCAGAATATTTCTTATCTGTTTGATTAACTCCACCACACCGATGAAACCCGTGTCCTTATATATGCACTTTACTATTGGGTTATTTTTGGGAATGATAAAGTTTATTTGTTGTTTGCACATATGGCAACGCATAGACTTTGCACTCTGAGCTTTACTTGATAGCATCATTCTACAAGTAGAACTACATGTCGCGTACTGGATTCTATTTTCATGGCCACAACCTGTAATCCAGACATCTCTGAGGAAACCTCTCGAATTATCATTGGAGGCGATTTCTTCAAATATTATATCGGTGTTTTCAGTCGCGTTTTATACGAACCCAACCTCTGCAAGGCCTTCGCCATAAGCCTCGCGCTGCATTCTGGCAAAGGCATAAAAGAAGGAAGTAGTAGAATATTTAAAAATGTTGAACTTCGCACGGAGTTGATCTGGTTTCAAGCCTTGAAATTCGTTAAGGTCTAAGTTGGGCTCAATTCCTCCCTGAACTTGTAGTTGAAAAATTTGAGTAGAAACAAGACTGCAATATGTTGGCCAATCTTTGACTATTTTGTCAACATTTTCTACATATTTCTGCATCAGAATGTGATGATCCGAAATTCTTTTTTCTAGTTCTGTTTGGGAGAGGTCGTCTGAATATGCCCTTTCTACTAAAGAGAGTTCAACCAGGTAATCGACTACAGAATTAAAGTAAGAGTCCAGCATTTTGGATCGAACACTCACGATTATATCCATAATGTTTTGATTTCCCAGATTTTGACGGTTATCAAATATGAAATCCAAGGTCTGCTGATATTTGGAATACAGCGATTGGTCTAGACAGTTTTAACATGAGACATAGGATCATTACGACAATGACCAAATCACCATACACTCTACCTTTACTCGAGGGTTTGTCAATATCTCCATATCGTTTCACCACCACATATATGATCAATTCTGAGAATTCCTTCGAGAATACAAAGTTATTCATTCCCAAAAAGTTTTTTCTGAGTTCAACAAGATCAGGAAGTTCGAATTTACTTATTTTATCCCTGTAAAGTCTTTGAAGATACTTGTATCTATTTTTAGGTTCTGCTAACCCATAAATTGAATAAAACACGTTTACCAGTTTTATACAATTCGGTTTAAGACAATATACTTCTCCCTCGTTCCAAAAGGATTTTGTGAATGTCATTTTTTCTATAGCTTTGCCCAACATTTTGAGGAAGTCAGGATTTTTTTCACTAGATAGCTGCCGGTACATATAAATCTCCTCCTGTATAAGTGGCCACGTTTCTCTATCGCATGCGAGAAAATGAATAACTTGTCGCTCCACAAACTCGTATTCTGGATCCTCTGAAACTCCTATGAAATGGCGCTCAATAATCGCAGTATAAATCAAAATTAGCAATTTCTTGATATTTAAAACACGACATAATCCTTGGTGACATAGGATTGATGAAATTGAATGAAATATATCTTCCTTATCTCTAATAGAAGGTGAAATATTGCACAAGAGATACTTAAGGAAAAGGCCCGGTTCTAAGTTGGTCATCAGAATTTGAACAGCGGTAAAATCTTGCACTTGTACATAGCCGTACAGTTTAGAATGAAGAAAGAAATTCATGAATTTTGATAAATTTTTTGAATTTTCTCTCTTCGGCGAAAAGTAACTATTTATTAAAAACGAAACAGCAGTGACTGTAGGTCTTGCAATCCACATCATCATCTTTTCGTCCCCAAAGACGCGATCGTTTATATCTTGAGGTAAATTGTCAGCCATACAGGAATGCATAAGCATATCTGTGAATACTCGGTGTGAAATGTTCAAAATGGATACTTTTTCCGTTTCGACATTTGTAAAAGTGATAATCTTATTGATGATGGGAATTTCAGATTGTTTTTCAGAAATTTCCTTGATATCCATATCGAAACGCTCCAAAAACGTTCGTAGGGTCTCCCAGATTATTTCATCAAAACAAATCAACCATTTCACCAACATCGAAATAATTTTTGGATTTTGAGAAAGAAGAAAATTACAAAATCATGTTTTAGCTCGGTTTTTAAAGGGCCAGACGGGGTTTCGCAAAGTGCTGTATGTCGTCGATGACCAAACAGAACTGAACTTAAACTTTTACCGGCCCTTAAAATCTCCGCTCGAAATTGCGGAGACCATTCATTTCCTTTCAAGGATACCTCCAATAATACATTCAATGTATCAATTAACGATAAAAAGCGTGTGAGTAATTTCTTGGAAATCCAATTTCCTCGTGCATAGAGTCGGGTTACATTTGCTCCACGACAAACTCCAAGGCTTTTCAGCATGTTTGACAACACAACAAGCATTTTATTCAAGAACCCGTTCTCAACTAGATACGAAACTAATGGGAAAGGTACAAACATCACAAGGATGTTCAAGAAGCAATAAATTTGCTCGTTGCAATCTTCGAGATAATGAGTACAGAGCTCTTCAAAGTTTTCCAGAATGAATCGAGCTACATGAATTTTCCACTTGTCTGAGCTTAAGGCAGGTAGAAAAAGTCGGTAGAGCATGTTACCTCTCAAACCTATCCACAGGGAGTGTTCATTGAACACATATTTATGTAATAATGATGTTTGTTGAAATACAACATCGGAAAGCATATCAAGGAGTTGAGAATCATTGCAGGAATGAGTTTTGATGAATTTTGGCAAAAATTTTACTAGTCTCATGAAATAATAACGATAAACTTTTATGATTCGGAACTTTAGCGGACAGCCCAATTTTTTGGTATGTCGAAATAGATTGATATGTTCCTGAGCCTCTATGCATTCTTCCCATTCAACCATATGCCGGACACAGCTGTACCCCTTTGAACTAACTCCATCTTCAATAATAGGTTTTTCACTCTTTGACGTTCTTATCGATATGTTATCGTCTACATCGCTGTGTTCGGATGCCTTAAATTTGTCTTTCACTATTAATAAGCACCATTTTCGAGATTTGTTAACTCTTTCTTCAATATGCTTAATTTTTTGAGGGGTATAAGTGTGTTTAGTGTTGCCCGTAGAGTCTGTTTCTAAATACCCATCAAGCATACATTCTATCTCGTTGTCGAACTCAGAATCGTCATCAGAGATGAATTTTTCAAGTAACTCACACAAATACTTGATGATAAAGCCTAATTTTTTGACAAATTTCTCTGGAAGCACTGGCTGTGATCGCATATTGGTCCCATGTTTTGTGCACGATGAATGAAATTTCCAAGCCTCTGAATCCCCACAATCACAGGAACCACCTTTAGCATACTTCTCAACTCTATATCTGTGGTTCATATGTTCCGAATTGTGAAAGCATGAATCGCACAAGACACTTAGTGGATGCGCCTGACAGTCTAGACATGAATATGATGCATTGACTTCGCGAAGACTTTCAGCACATATTGGCAGTGATGCACTTTCCAAATTAAATCTCTCTTTTAGCTCCGGTCCATAACCTTCGAATACATATTGAGTGAGAGGTTCAATAACCAAAGATTTCAAACTAGAACTAGAATAAATATCATCGAGATCTATTTCGGTATCACTTAAATCTGTATCGACATCTGAGAGATGCTTCATGATTACTACGCCACATGTTCGTGCTTCTTTAAGACCCGCTACTGCTTTCTTTAGCGTTTTCAGCAATCCATTTATTATAATATCGTTGATTCGTCCATCCATTTTTTCCATTATTAGTGGGTATTATCTCATTCAATTACGAATTAAGCCCGGCTGACCGAAAGGTTTGATTACCACGCCCAATCCCTTGATGATTAGTTTATTTTTCTATTAATTTAGCTGGAAAATAACATAATTCCAAATGGTTTGAGGAGATTCAGTTATTTCATAATCTCTCTGCCGCTACCTACAAGCTTTTATGCGTTAACGTAATATTTATTAAATCTAACTGACCCAACAACATCAGTATGGAACCCATTCAACATTCATCCCATTTTTAATCTTTAAATACGTACATTTTTTAATTAAAGAAACGATGGGTTTGTGCAATATGCACATCCTTTTCTCACGCCTTTAGATATCTGCAGATTAAAAGATAGCGTGAATTTACAAACTAATTTACCGAGGAAATGAAATTTTAAGATATCACTTCCCGCACGCGCGAGACGACACTCCCGTATTTTCAATGTAAAAGGATAGTTCAGCCTATTTTATTAACTGTGACACAAATACGATAGAAGAATCTCTAGCTCATACTTGTTTTTTGGTGTCTAATCGCAAAATTTATAAAATCTCACATCGCTATAACCAATTAACCTTAATGAGCAAAACCACTAGTCCAAATTTGTCGTTAGTATTTTTCAACAATCGTTTCTCGTGCTCTAAAAGTAAAACCGGAAGAATTGTGTAATTTCCTGATACCGGTTATGTAAATGCTTTTCCATCTATCCGCATCAGATAAAATTGAGTGCGAAAAATACTCATTAATTCTCCTGTCATATCGTAACTATGCATTTTCCGTTCTTGGTATCATTTTAATATTGTCTAGATCCGATCAATTAAAAAAAATATTGGTCAAAAGAACAAGCGAGGTTTATTAAAACTAATTGAAGAACCTTAAGATCCTTTTTTTTTGATTGTTTTATTCATGATACCGCCTATTAGTCTTTAGAAAAAGATCACAGATTTAGACATACAATATTTTATTGAATTACAGCACTATTTTTGTACAAAATGTTGAGATTTAAATTCTTCTTGACTATATCAGGTGAATATATTACCAAACATTTTTGAATCGGAAATATCCGGGCTTGATCCATTGCAGTCATTGGAGACAATTTAAATTTTTGTGTGAAATGTTTTGAAATATAGCTGTATACAATTATCCACATATTTTATTGTACTAAACCATAGGTTTTCAAACTAGGGTCCCTAAAGATCTAGGGGCCCGTAACATAAAAAGTTTGAAAACATTTGCACTAAACTCACAGTAAATATGTCGTTCTTAGTTACTTCCCAAACACCCATGAAAACTAAGTAATGATCTGGATCAAAATTAATTTTGACAAGGTATTGGTTGACTGGATGAGGTATGGTTCCGAAACTCATATAATTAATTTGTTTTATCTCATTCATGCATATAGCATCTTTAGTCGCTTATAACAAAGTAGGATGACTTTTACGTGTCTCCTACTAAGTATCTTAATAATAAATGAGAATCGAATTTTCAACATATCAGCGGTGGCTGAATTACGTTGGATGTTATATTTAATTCAAATATTTTTGATCTTATAGTTCCATACATTTATAAATTAAGCGGAATTTTCTGGGGAATATTTATTAAGTTATCAAATGGCTTAAAATACAGATATTTGATTTAGATGAATATAGAAATAATAATATCGTCATTATCGACCAGGTTATTGTAGGCATGAAATCATAATTCAGCACACGAAGGCATTGTATCTACCGAATATGATCTAATCTTTCTTAAATTATAATTTTGTTTTTCAACCAGAATAGCGTTTTCTATCATTCTAATAAGCTCTTTTATATTTCTATTAGTTTTTTGTGTATTACTTGCCATTCAAAAATAGTTTTTAAAAATAAAAAAAAATCATAAACTAGAACTTTGATTTCCAAGTTAGACGAATTCCTGTTTTTTTAATACTACTGACATGATTGTAACAGTCTATCTAAAATCATGAAATTTTACAAAAGTAAATTGGTTCTTAGTATTCTATGATAATTCTAACAATTGACAACTATCAACTTTGTAATGATCAAATAACCCTTTTATGTTATGAATAGGTCACAGAAACTCAATAATACTTTGAGTTTAGGTTACCGCCATTTAGACACAATAGATAAGAAGAGATATTATGGTTTGATACTTTGATTAAAGCAGGAGTGCTTAAAAAATAATTCCGACAATATGATGGGTAAATATGGATGTCTTATCATATTTTTATCGGTGAGGATTTTTAGTAAAAGAAAAATCTGCGTTCTAACCATTTTAAAATTCAATCGTCTAGGAGTCGGAATGAAAGTATTTTTGCACAACTGGCCACTCCACGCAATAACTAACCCCGAAATCATTTGAAAATAAGAGAGATAGACATCGAAAACCATGAAAAGGAAATACCAATCCATGTAACCATTGTGGATTATGGGAAAGTTGATGTCATCATAAAAATTCATCCATGAATAGTCTTTAAAGTTTTTAGTATATTTCTAGATTGTGAATCGTATCTTCTGTTCATATTATGCCATTTATATAATGATTTGAATGTTTTAATATTGAGTTCCCTGTTAAAATAGTCATTCCATATGTAATGCATAAAGTCACGCTTATTTAAATTTTCACTAAACTTCACATAATTTCAGGCTGAAGGGTTCAAAAAGCAGATAATCCTATATTCGAACTTGCGCAAACTTTACACGTGTTTGATGATTGACAGCAATTTGACGATTGAAACATTCTCATTTCTGAACTATTGTTGAGTATGACACAAAGTTTTACCTCTACTTGCTGCATAGAAGACTGAAATAAAAAAATGGCTCGAAACAAAATGTGATGTACTTATGACAAAAACCTAAGAATAACCACGGTATTGTCATTATTATAATGTAAAGAATGGAATTCTGTCTAATTCCGAAAAGCTTAAATGATTTAAAATCTGATTATAATGGGATCAATTACCAAGAATATTTTCTATACTCTAACAATTTTATCATACAACTAAGGCCGAAAAACACTGTTGAATACTAAACGATGCGAATTAAAGCTAAAAAAATTGAAACAAAGATATTTCTTGTCACAAGGTAGGCACTCTTAGAAACAGGGAGATTCGCCAATATGATTGAGTCTTATGAGTTGACATGTTCCCAAACTATATTATTATTCGTTCCTTTGATTTGTTTTGTTTGTTTTTTCATTAAAAACGAAATCCAAATTCCGATGAAACAGTAAAATATTCATGGAATGGATAATATTTATACGAATAAATCAACATTTGGTTGAATAACTCAACATTGAAATAGTTTTAACGTCTGAGATCTAAATAACAAATGATTTTAAAGTTGTTCATTAATTTTTACTACCTTTTCATCGTTTCAAATGATTGGAATCAAGAAATAATTCTTTCTTTGATTGTAATTCAGTAACTGTTTGAGATTTTGTTAGTTAAGAGGCCAAATGAAATTAATCGAACAGTTTACAATCTTATTTTCGCGGCCCATAATCAAACGCACAACATGGCATTCAGTGAATCAATCTCTGTTCTCTTCTGACTGTGATCAATTTCAAACTAAAATGGAGATAAAGAGAACAACTATCGTTGACTTTAAATAAATGCCATGGAATCATTTGAGGAATATTCTTGGTTGAAATAGATAATGCGAAAAGATGTTTTGAGTATGGAAAATACATAAAATCAGTTTCATTGTCACTATCATTCCTTTTTCACCGAAGTGGCATCTACTATCTTTATCAGGAAATGTCTGAAAAAATGTTCAATCTCAAAATCAAAAAAATCAATCTTCACTACCAAAATGACATTTGCAAACATTTAATCAATTAGTGGATGACAAAACCGGTGGATTGATAAGCACACGCTTAGATTATTTCTTTGATGATGACACTCGGCTGGTTTTTATTATATACATTCAATTTATACAGTTATTGTTTGGTACCTTTTGATGTTAAGTACGACAAACCGACAATCTTATGCTGACCAAGAGAAAACCATTGTTGGTGTAAGTGATGAATCAAGTGGATTGTTATGGATTTTATATAGATGATTCACGGAATATTAAAATACTGTTCATACCTTTTCTCAAACCAGTGTATATTGAACAGTTGCAATACCCATGCTCCGAAATAAGCTTAACGATATCCTCAATAATTTCAGGGTATTTTAATCAATAAAATAGTAATAAAGATTACAAATTTATAAACAGCAATCTTAATGGTGCGTATTTATCTTAAAGATGACAAAGTTAAAAATAAAGAGTGGAATTTAGTTGATTTACATGCTTATACATTTTCACGTTAGATATTTTGGATAGAGATATCACCAATTATAGTGTTATGACAAATAATGCTGATTTCATTAATAATTTGGCGCTAATTCTCAGAGAGTCAATCAATGAAACAGGATCAAAAATCGAAGCTAACTGGAAAAACAGATAGTGTTTGACACTTCTAAATCTGTTTTACTTTTTTAAATCAATATACTTTTCTTATATATGTGAATTCGTCAAATCATTTATCATTAAGCTTGGCAATTACAAACTTGAGCAAGGAGTACTTTAATAGATTTAATTCTTCGTAAATTTTGTTCATCTCATACAGCGGCTTTTTGGTTCAATTTCGTCAATAAGAAAAATAGCTGAAAATAAAAATCGCAGGTTTAAGAAAATTGGTTTAAGTAATTACTTTATTGTTCAAAGATCGACGAATAAATGTCTTCATGTTTCTACACCAACCGTGGCAGTCAGATATTTCTCAAAGAAATTGTAAAATCCTTATCAAGAAGATTCTACGATATATTTTTTATATCTGAAATCCTTTTTATAGGTTTCTTCAACCACTCGTTTTTTCTCGACACTTCCCCTTATCTTAAGATGTTGAGAATATTAGATATAGTCCATCTATGTAAATTCTCATAATTAAAATATTGTTGCTATCGAGCTTGCATCTTTATGAGCCACAATCACTCTTGTTCTTATACCTTCAGATATTTCATTGCAGGTTCTTTGGCTATAACGCGATTTATATTTTCGACAGCTAAATAATTCCACATTCATTATTTTGTTGAAATTGTAAATCGTTGTTATAATTGAATTATCATTTTCAAAACGACGAAATTGAACCTAAAACCCTGTAAATATTTTATTTTGATATTCAATTTTCGATTTTTTAAATTATTTTGCAACCTTAAGATTATAATTGGACAATTCTAATTTTGATTCAGATATAAATACATACGAACATAAGTCATACACAGTAATTTATATAAGACGCCCAGATCATTTCTAAGACCCAATTAAAACTTTTTTGTAATTTTTAGTATTCAAATAAAGAACAAACGATTATTATCCAAAAGTGTCTAACAGAATAAGTATTGATCAGTAATATTTTTTAATTTCAAATATAATTGTGTTTGCCATTTGAATTTAATTTAAACTTTAAAAATAAATTCAGGTAAGATTCAATAGGTATTGAAATGTTCTTAAATGAACAATTATCGTTAAAAGAGCTATCGTTCGTTAGTATTTTCATTTCTAACCAACAAAGTTCAAATTACATTATCTTAAATGGAACCAAACCACAATTTATGAATCTCGGTTATATTTTCTGGTTATTTCATATCCTTTTTTTATTTATTCATGACAATTTAATTCTTTTTTAAGCTGTAATCGATTTTTATGCACTTATTCCATTTTTTAAATTTCCGTTTTTAAAGATATTTACTATTTTTAAAATTTGCTTCAAAATATTGAATATTCTTAATTACAGAAGTTGTATAACGATTAACATATCGATTTTCGTGAATCTCAGAATCTTAAACTAAATCATTTTAATTGTGACAATAATTTTTCATCGTTAGATAATTGATGACCTTTATGTTAAACAAAAATTTCAGTCTATTGGTCTCTGCATTTAACAGCCAAAATACTGACCTCAAAAGCTACCAAACTATCTATAATTCACAATACCAAATTATATTTTCGGTATTATAAATGTAATCCCTCCAATCCAAGAAAAAATGTCCTTTCTCTTAATTTATCATTATGAGAAAATGTCCTAAATATTTCCAACAGTATTCTTTCAGATCAAATTAGCATCGAGCATTCATACGCTGATAATTAAAAAATAATTGCCATGACTTTTATGAAAAGTCTATTTGCACCATATTCCACACAAAAACGCCGAATTTCCTATGATAACATTCAAAGATTGCGGTACGGAACTTATGATAAAAAGTAAATGATAAATTTTTAGATAAATCTTTGCTGTTAGGCAAAATCAATATTACAAACGACTGCGGCTGTTTGATTCGTAATTTTAAAGGCATATTATTATGGCCCTAAAAGATAGAAACATTTTAAATTTATATATATATGTTCGAATACATACATATCGGAACATATGAATGTTACAGCGGTAAATCGGCACTTTTGCATGAGAAATGGTGTGAAAATAAATAATTTATCAAGATTTAAAATTTCGAGGATTTCATACTAAAAACAGACGTGTTTATTAATTAGTATTGCTAAAAAAGAATTATTTAAAGGTATTATATCCTTGTTTTAAAATCGTTTTTAATGAGGAAGATACAACAGAGGTTGGTTCTACTAAAAACAATGATAATTGTTGTCGGTTATAAACATTGTCTAGTGTTTTTTGTTGAGAGGTAATCCCTATACATACAAACGAGGTGGACAAAACCTTAAAAAATTATCTATCACACTAGATCCAAGTTCGTAAGGTTTATGAATGATAACCACCAGAATATTTAAAATATATTGAATATATTATTGAGATCGAAGCTCACAATGGAAATATCTGAAAATGTTTATTAATCTTGAATTTTGCATAGAAAATTAAATTGTTCTAACAATTAATACATGACATCACCAATGAAGAAAAACGAGGTCGTAAATTTGTATAAATCTAATCCTAAATAAAAATATCCCTAGATTTACATGGTTGTGCTTTTACATAGTTTTTTATGGTAAAATGTTTAATTCGAGTATCCGTATACTTAATCCATTTGTTTAATTATTTGAATTATAATTGAAACGAATAAGCTCTTTACGGTATCATATACACACACTAACCCTTAACATCAAAATATTCGAAGAAAATCGATGGAAGTTATGCCCTTATTAACTAAATGTTCATTTGAATTGTATCAGAATTTCGACCTCGTATTTGGAAACTCGGATCTATTCAGCTTTTATTGATTAAATGACTATTTCAAAATGAAAATATTTCCTAATTAAACGTTAGATTGGTCACTTTTAATTTAACACAAACAATAAAGAGCAAATTGGAAGAAATTGCATAGGTACGCCAAAATAAACGAATGATGATTTCGGATTTCGTGGAAAAATTTGCTCATATTTACCCTATCCTTAACGTATTTTACACAGTTATTATTAACATTTTTTACCAATTTCGTAAATTTTTGGTTAATTTTACTGTTTAGTATTGAGTCGAATCAATCAATATTTTTACATGAATTCTTGGTATCCGTTTTCACTATTTCTGGTTGAAAGCATCAACCGTACAATTCAATGGATACATGTACTTTAACGGAATTGGGAATTTCGCCATATGACCTGCTGAACATCTATGATAATAAAATTAGTTAAAATTTGAATATTCTACTTGATATTTTTATCATAAAAACAGCGTTTTGTGTAAATTGTAACAAGCATAGCTGGTTAAACCAGTTTATTTTTTGTGGAATCACCTGCAATGCTGGGGGTGGGATATTCATATGACAAATCAGGACCTTGAATTATTAACGATCGAACATATTATTGTTCTTGAAATGCATTTTCCTTCACAAAAATGTTCTGAAGAAGGACATATGTCTATTTATACATCGAATTACAATCACAGTTTTCCTCATCAGAACGATCCCCACAATCATCTATCTTGTTGCATCTGACGTTGTTTCTCCGACATCGACCGTTTTTGCACTTAAACCCCACACATAATTCGTCTTATTAAAAAAATTAATGACTGAGACATTTTGTATCATCTTCATCACACATATACTCTTTAGATGACTCTATTTCATCGAAACAGTAGCAAAAATTCTTAGCCTTTATTAGTGGGTCGCATATATATTGACACGTGGTGTGGCCGTAAGAGTGATACATTTCTATCCTATTATAAACTTACCCGAAAAATGAATAGTTTGTACATCCAATGCAATGGTATTCGAAATATTTCTGTATGATACACGATTTAGTCTGCTTGATTTTTTGAGATCCATATGAACCAACAGCGAATATTGGATGAAATAAATATTTTGATTTACAATATCAAACGTTTCAACATCGGAAAACTCAAAAATGACCTGATTTATGACTGTTAAATTTTGTAAGAAAAACCTCTTTATTTCTCATCAATTCTTAGCACATTTATAAAATACCAGCATCACCAATTAACTAATAATTTATTTTTCTATTTTTACCATTACATTTCCCGTTGAAGATATCTAAATTTCCGACGATGACATTCAAAGGTTCTCAGTTGTATTTATTTTAAACAGTAAATTTATAATGATTCTATCTTTTGGGGCCGTTAGAATATCAAGTTAGATTAGCGATTCAAATATGCGCAGTCGTTTACGAAGATTAAGGTTTATCCTAACGGTGAAATTCCATCTTATATTTATTATTTAATCTGTATAATAAAAACATACTCGGAACCTTTGAATGTCATAAGTCAAATGTCAAACATCTTGAACGTGAAATTATGTAATTAAAGATTGACAAAACAATCATGCCTATTTAAAACGATATTTTACATAGATTATAATAGATCACATACAACTTAAAAACATTCTCACCAAGTTTAGGAATACCAATGAATACCAAATTAAACTAAATAAATAAAGATAAATTTTTAAAAATTAGATTTTATCCACAAATTGATAATCAAAAAACCGAATGATTGAATATGTTTATTTTTTCAACAGCGTAAAAGATGTTAGTTCATTGGCTCGTGTTAAAAATTGCGCATACTCATATCAGGTAAACCTCTAAACACAATATGGTGGTTTGAACATGGTTACCAGAAAAAAAGTAAAATTCAACAGTCGTATATCATTATATAAAAACAGTATGTCTTTAAGCAAAATGAAAGCTAATAAAGTGCTGGAAACTGCTGTGTGGATAGCAGTTTGTAAAATATAGTTCTACTGTAAGAAGAGCGTGTTGATATTGTTTTTAAGTGTTCAAAGTAACCCATACCCCCAAATACATTTGAATTTTGAATAGTTATGAGTGATTTACAATTAGTTTCTTAATTAACATTAATGGAATATATATAGATTTCCTGATATAGAGTATTTGTGTTCCAATTAATTCATGTTATTTTACTAGATGACGTTATTTTATAAATTAGCTCAAACTGACAGTAATTTCATAATTAAGTCACGAAAAATAACAGAAGATGCCGAATTAGTTTTTGTCAGATTAAAAAATGTCCATAACATTTCAATTAAATAAATGGTAGATAAGTTCTAACCGATCTAAGTTGTTTTTGTTATTTTATTGAAGCTCTGTAATATAAATTAAATATCTTACATGATATTTCTATGTATTTAAGATCAGCAAGTAAAAATCAATGGTTATACATATGAACTAAATTATTAAATCGAGGATTGGAATCACTTAAAGAGGTAATATCCAATCAAAATCAGATTGTACTACTATAAAACTTAAAAGGGAAAGGCAGAAAGGTTGGTTAATTAAATCACTATCATATTTCAAACCAAGATTTGATGATAAATTATGATTGAAAGTGATTTTACCTGATGTTTATTCGATTTTCCAACAATAGAATTTTTTGAGATGAAAAGAGTTTTATTGTGATGTAACCAAATATGATATCCCAACTCCTGGGAATAAACATATTTCTTGATGTTCATTTCAGCTTCCAGACAGTATGGATTTGAGTACAAGACATAGTAACATATTTGATTGAACGTAGAATATGAGATTGCTCTAAAATAAATATCATATTTACAAAGTATTAGCTTGAAATCTGAAGCTTGTGACATTATCAGACAATAATTTGATATAATTGTCCTCGATAGATATCGCGTATAGACGATAGTTCGCGGTTAATAAAAATAGTAGAGAATGCGAATTATCATACATAATTGAAACAACATCGAAACTGAGTCGATATAGTGCTGATTTATCAGATGTAAACGTTTCATTCTTCACATAAAAACGAAAAATTGTATTATTTTCGTAAATATATATGGATTTGCCACTTGCGTCATATGATATTGGACTATTGGAACTAATCTTCTTTGGCAGGAAGTATTTTTTGAAATCAGATGCTGGTAAATAGTGCCCCTTGTTATCCAGTTCATATTCATGCAGTTTATCTTCAAAGAATATAAATATTCGAATGCTGAAAGCTTTTTAAATTATTCATTTACCATCGCTGATGCAAAAATCTGCGAATCCAGAGGTTTCATCCAAATTTTTTGGCGTTGATGAACATAGATCTGAATCCAGATGTGCGAACCTATGAGATATGCAACCATACCCGTTCAAATTATTAATAGGCCTCCCACCATCTCTACACCTTTTCTCAGGCTCACTGAAATTATAACGCGAGTCCAAGATGCAAAAATTGTCTTTATAGTAATAATTACGTTCACTTTGATTAATTTTATGATACCACTCAAAGTCCTCAAATGAGCATGGACATGATTTCATTGTCGGTATGATCAACTTTTCGGCGTCAACGCACATGGCAAAAGGCTTTTTCTTCAAGTATGAGACCTCGTGGCCTTGGAAACAGTTTCCATTAAATCTCGGTACATACCAAGCTTCAAAATCATCTACACGACAAGTTCTTTCTGACATTATATCCAAATTACTTATTACGCGCGAAAAATCAAATAAGAAAAAAGTGCAAATATCATTATGGACATCGTAATTTATTGCAGCAATAGCTCGATTTTTCGGAGTTTCTAGTGGTATTATATCAATAAAATTATCAGCGCTTATATTTTTTTTGTACCAATGAGATCCCTCGTCGTAAGAATAAATGATTCTATTGGTCATTCTTTCGGTACCAAACATTATCCCACCATTGTTCGAAATTACAAATTTTTCGATTCGTGAATCCAAAATCTTCCATCCTTTCCCTCCATTGAATGAAATAAACATATGACGGCTAGTTGAATCTTTTCTGTGGTACGTTCCTTTAAATTTCACAATCCCTCGTTCTGGAAAATTATTTTTAATAAAATCAGCATAGCATTCAAAATCCAGTTCTACCCTACAATTACTATCACGACACTCGGAATGTTCGTCATTATACTGTAAGGGCACGAATTTCTTTCCATTATCGAACGATACATAAGTTGTAATCTTGTCATCAGTTTTTAAATTAGCATAAATGACACCAAATAAATGCGGATTTATAACAAATGAACATCTCTCATTGCTCTTTTCATAGCTGGATAAATGGCAAATCAATTCTATTAATTGGTCATATTGATTAAAAGTGCATAGGCATAAATTGTCCGAATTTTTCCAGACCAGAATATAAAGATATCCATGTAAATAAAAATACTCGTGATATTTCTTATAAATACTCAAATCGGTTCTCAACCTGAAATAATTTTGATGAATGATTTTGGTGATTATGTCCGTGCTGTTGTCGTGATGTAAAATTCCGAGTATAATATTATTTTCAAGCGACTATGCATTAAACAACCTTACATTTTCATGTTCTAACACAATGAATTCGTTGCGAATTCGAACGAATCGTTTAATGCTATGAAAAGTATACATCTCCTTAAAATCGTTTGAAACATCTACAATTCGCACAATTTTATTTGCTATGTTAAATTCACGATCTTACCGATATAAATGATCAACGAGCTATTACGAATCCATGACGCATCGATAACATACTCGCTGATCTTTTTAAAATTTTCGCCAAAGTAGCGGCTTATAGAGAAATCATACCCTCTATTAACAGTCTAAAAATCATAAATAATAATGAAAAAAATTGACTAAACCATCAAAGAATGGCTAGTTTTTAAAATTAAGCTTATCAAGGTCAATTTATAATAATACTGTCAATCTGCTGACAAAGTTCATAAATGATACAAAGTTAGGCTAATGTGATAATATTATTTGTCAGAATCACATTTATCGAAAAATTATATGTTTGTTTGGATCCAAGGATTTTCAACGATGCCAGGATTCTCATTAGAATATAGAGCGATGATCAAACCGCAGCCATCTATTGGTTCTGTGAGCCATCTGAAACTATTATGAGAAACAGTGAATTGCTACCTATTGTTAGAAAATAATTTAAAGTATTTTGAGACGACAATACTTATTAATAGTAGAGTCAAACCATATCAAATATAGTCTGGAAAGAGTTTCTACAAATGTTTTTCTGATCCATCGAAGTCGTTTCCGTATGATAATATTCCATTTGTTGAAGGAAATTATCAGCTATTGCACGTAGATACCTGTAATAGAACTTGGATGATATTTTTTACCACAATTCATATTATTTTTGTGCGAAACAACGCTTTCAAAAAAAAATAAGAAAACAATGAGATTGAATATGAATAAAAAAATCTATAATCATTTTGAGCCGAGATTACAAGATGAACAAAATTTTGACAAAGTTAAAAATAGCATTAATAATCACCGAAATCACTTCAGACAAACAAATCTGAGGGAAAAAATACATATTAATAATAAAACTGTTTATATTTGTTTTCAGTTATCTATGCACAATCGGGTATTAGGTACTCTTTCCAACATTCGTTTGACATTAGGCTTGGTCGAAAAGTGTTCACACATGATATATAAACGACTTAATCTATAAATACTTTTAAAATTTCTTTTTTGTACACCCAATATTAGTTGACCTCCAGCTACACCAATTATCATCCGAATTTCAAGATTTCTGAAGTGGAAATTCAAATGTTCTTTCTAAGTTTTTGTATAATAAGCAAATAAAAAAATACTTTTGGAAAGATTTTTACTGTTAAGTTAAGGCCAAGCTCAGTAAAAAACTACTCATATTAGAATCGATGATCTAACAGCATATTTTCAAGTCCCTAAAAGACACAAGCTTTAAATATTTTTATTTTAACAATAAAAATCCAAAATTAAGAACTTTTGAATTTCGTCATCGGAAAGTTATAAATTCGGAATGGGGAACGGTGTAAAATTCAATGTTAGGTATCTCTAAAATGTAAACCAATCTGCAAATTCGATTTTTGAACTATCATGACGTCTAAATTTTTTTTGTGGTTATAATTATAACAATTAAAATTATTTTTGAATAAATATTCAGCTTCTATATATTAGAGGAATATTCTCAGATTTTTCATTAAACCGCTAGATTCTGTACACGTTTACTAAACGCTATTTCAACATATTTAGGTTTTGAACATAAAGGGTATTAATTCAGTGTTAAAAGCTTTTGTGTTCATAGTAGCGATTTTCCAGTCCAATTTAGCGGACGAAAAACCAAATTTTAACTGAAACCGCCGCAAAAACCAGCTGCAATAAATTGAACCAGCCAAATCCAAAATAGGATTGGATCAACACTAATTTGGACCTAAAACCCTGTATTCAAAAATTTTACGCACCCAAATTATATTGGGAATTCATAATTTTTTAGAAATAATATGATGTGAAAAAAAATCTGACTTACTCTATAAAATTTTGGGACAAGTTTGATAATATAGGATGGGTAGAAATCTGATGGGACTAGTAATCCATTTATTTCATATTTTTGGATTGAAAATATGTTCAATTCGTTGTCTGCATAAAAGAACAAACGATCGAAACTTGATTCACCAAACAAAACATCCTTGATGGTAATAAATTGATCAACGAAAATAGTTTTACCATCATGCATAGGTTTCCAGAGGCTGAATGATTTTCCTCCATCCTTCGATACATACAGTGTTTGGTTTAATATATCGGGAACCATGTATATTTTTCTTAAATGGAATATAAAATAGTTTGGAGCACCACTCCAAAACTCATACTTTAATTCATATTTTTTCAAATCTCCAAATGTCGTCTTGCTTAATATTCAAGCCATACCTTTGTAATTTTTGGTGAGAAATGTTGGGAAGTATTTTTACGGGTTGAATTCAAGACTCGAATGGAATAACACGAATGGAAGCAAATAACCACAATCGTATAAACTTTGAACATATTTCAAATGTTATCAAAATTCATTACAATAATGATACGGTTATATATTTAAAGCATTATTTATTGACAATTAATTCAATTACTTAGAGCCCTAATCTTAATTGGTTATCAATTAATTCAGAATGCATCTCGATAAAGAATAATGTTTTGTAAAACACCGCCAATTTGAATGGTTTTCGGATTTGATATCAATGATCTACATTAAAAAGAAAGAACTGACACGATTACACAAGTAGAAAATTATCGAACATATTGACATACGCGCGAAAATTACATACAT
>JWZT01002867.1:8686-23724 GCA_000827895.1 Thelohanellus kitauei | reverse complement strand
GAATTTTTCAAAGTGGTTGGGTCGAGGTTGGATTGTGGCGAGAATGGCAAGTCGACTACATCACTTCGAAGTAGTGTGTTACATATGAACGGTGGCTTAATTTTGTGTGATAGTTAAATTTCCTGCCAAAATTATTTGCAGCCCTCATTCGCTCGAAGTTTTTAAAAAAATTCCATGTCAAAAATTGCATGTTACCAAGTCCAACCCCAAATTCAACAGATGAATGCTTTCTTAAAATATGCAAAATTACCCTTTATCCAACCCAAAAACTTAGTTATGGAAGTAATAACATGAAATTGTAATTTAAAGTCAAAACTACATTAAATTTTGAGAGGGCTAAACTGAAGTTTTCAAAAAAGGAAGTTTAATTAACAAAAAATGAAAAAGAAGTTAAAAAATAACGAAATAATAGTTAAAAATACAAAAAGAAGTTAAAACCATATATGTTTTAGTGTTAAATTAAAAAAAAATATTTATTGCGACATCTCGACAGTCTATAAGGCAAATCATGTCAAAATTTTATATGATATGAAAATATGCTATATTACTCGATTGAAGTTTTACAGCGTTGTAATTTATCTTTACGTGATATATAATGCAATGACAAACGGTATCACTTTTTTTGAACACTCTGATGATGACAGGTTTCATTACAAAACACATTGTATCACATATTATTCAATATTAAGCATAGTGTTTGATATGTATCCATTATATCTTGCCAATTATTTTTAAAGTTTTTATCTAAATATATATATATTAAAAATCCATAGTAAAAATCGACGTGCCTTTTAAAAAACATATGCACACAAATTCTGGATATGAAATGAGGATAACAATTTCTATAAAATAAACTTTGGCAAATCAAATATTATTGTTTTATTAATCCAATTTCGCTTCATCAATATGAGTCTGACATCTTCTCGTGTATGGAATATGGGTACATTAGGAACATTTAAATGTTTACATAGAATGTTTGTATATATTATCGTGGAAAGTATAAAGCAGAAGTGGAAAACCTCACCCTGGGAGAACTTTTAAATTTTCTCAATGAGCAAGATCGAAATTGTAAGCATCTAAGAATGTTATTATATTCTTTCCCATGGTTTTATGTATAAGACTGACTTTAAAAGCGTAAAATCATCATGGAGAACAGTCAATTCAAAGAAAATGGTACATATAATTATTTTGTGCACAAATTCAGCCAAACAGCACTGTGCATAAATTTATCACATTCGGTCAAATAAGCAGTGGAGTTATACAGCCGGCGGCATTCCGAAACTCATCATTCTTAAAAAGTTGATAACTTAAAAGTATCGGCAAGAAATGATAAAATATCGCTCTGTAAATGATCAAACAGAATCACTAACATTAATAAATAATATTCTATACATTATAGCTAATCTATGTATTAAATACTTCTATATTGGTGACCCAGAGGACACATGAACATCAAAACGAACGCAGTGGCTTGAAAAATAATACCTTTTGTGCTAGTAAACAATACATGTTATTTTGTCAAACAGAGGCCCAATTCAACATTCGAAAGTATCCGATGTCTCAACAAGAGATTTGTATTTTGTTTCGTTATTTCACCAGGAAACTGATGCTTATCATCTGGACGTGATTAGTCAACCGCCAGAAAAAATATTAATGGCATTCCTTAAGCTCGCCTCTTGACGTGGTTTGGTTTAAACAAGCAAAGCCGTGCTGTCAGACTCTTAGACATGACTGTCTTGGCGACAGAGAACGTTAATCGCTTCTGTCTGAGATGAAAGTTCTAGCTACTGTCATGCATCGTGTATGCTTTTGGAAAAAAAAATTTCTTCTTCAACTACCTTCAGATATTCCGCTTCATCTCGCCTGAGCCAAATTAGACGATTTGGGCGCCTTAGATGAATACGCCCACAACATCAGACAAGCCAAACATAGAAATATCTCTGTTTACGCTGTCAAAAAAGAGCCATTTGAATGTTAACGGGTCTTCGAGAGATGAATTTCCTAAAAGCTACATTAAGGCTTAAGCTCCAAATGACTGGTGTTATTACAACAAGAAATTCGCCTTAAAAGCCCTTAAGTTTTGCGAACTATGTGCATTCACTATTGCTGAATAAAGCGATAAGACAATTACCAACGTATCGACGATTGTGCTGTGGCTTCTCTCTTGTACCTGCACGGCAAGCAATCTCCTGAACATTATTTAGTCCAAATCACCGCCGAAATGAAAGTTTTGCCATCTACAGCAAACGATCCTCTCAACAACTGCGACGTGACGAGACTTACGGCAGTGACCGGGTATACTAATAAAAGCTATGGAAAACGAATACTCAGACTTGATTTCAGCAGTGTATTTTGGTGGCACTTCTTAATCGCAGGCGTAGAAGAGGCGATATTCGGTGCTCATTTTCTCAGTGCGAACAACTTAATTGTAGATCTAAAAGGAAGTAAACTGGTTGACATTGATAGATTCTCATCCTTCTTTGTAGTTCTCAAACGAAAATTAGCTTTTAACAAGCAGAACATATCTGCTGTTGGCTCAGAATTTTAATGAATCTTGAAAGATTTTAGACAAATTAGCCAACCAAATTTCTCTAGTAAAGTGCGTAAGCACGGTATAGAGCATCGGTTCTCAATCGTGTCTAAGCTACCGCCCCCTTTGAGAAGAAATTACGTTTTCAACGCCCGCTCTAAGTATTTCGATCGTCGTGCCTTATATAGCGCGTGCGCGAAAATTTTGTATAAATGAAAATGCAAACAAAATAAAAAGTAATACAACTCGATGATTTATAAAAAAATGTTATTCTAAGTTACCGGAATATCTGGAATCAAAATGACGCCATCTGATAATTAAAATATTTTTCCTAGAAGCAAATCGTCTTTCTACATGTACATAAATTTCTCCAGGCGGGAAAATTGACTATTCAGTGCTATATATTGAAACTCAACAATGGTAAATAATTGCAATAAGAGGCTTTAGAAACGGTTAGTTTATGGATTTAGGCATATATATGATGTACATTTCTTTTATAGTTTAGGTTTATCATTAAATTATGTTAAAAAAGGTCACAATCACACTGCATAATTATCAATCATTACAGGGCTTTCATTTACTTTCGAGCATGATCCATTTACTATCGAGCACGATCCATTTACTATCGAGCATGATCCATTTACTATCGAGCACGATCCATTTACTATTGAGCATGATCCATTTACTTTCGAGCATCCCTAGCCTTCATTAGTGCACACCTGAACATTCATTAGTGCGCACCGGAAAACGACATATGTGATCTAGGGGCTAAACGAGTCTAAACATTATTTACCCGTTTGCCCATTTAAGAAAAGAATAAATTAATAAATAATGGGTATACTCATATTTAGCAGTAAATCACGTATGTCGTTTTCAGGGGCGCGCTAATGAATGTTCAGGTACGCACTGATGAAGGCTAGGGATGCTCGAAAGTAAATGGATCATGCTCAATAGTAAATGGATCGTGCTCGATAGTAAATGGATCGTGCTCGAAAGTAAATGGAACATGTTCGAAAGTAAATGAAAACCCTGTATTTGTAGAATTTATTATTTTTTAGTGTTAAATGTTTATAAATATATGAGTTATTAAAATGTGACGGAATTGATGAGGATAATTACTGATTTGATAGTGAAACCCTTTATAACTCTTGATTTAACACAATATGTATCGAAGAAAATAAATACTTTTGAATATAAAAGCTTGCACACAAAAACTGCATTAAAAATATATTAAAATTACAGTCATGTGGGGTGAAATGCACAGCCTCGGCGATGCAGAATACCATACACTTTAAAAGAGTATACATATATCTTAAAACAAGACACATAGCAATTGGCAAACGCGACAAAATATTTTTGTCATATATTCTGAGTGATCAATTAAATGAAGTTCGTTTAAACCGAGTTAAATTTAATCAAATATCTCAATTCTAAAATTTTTTAATTTAAACCCTTGTTAATATCTTTTGAAATCATTAAAAATTCAATTGTTAGAACTCAAAATTATTACAATTGATCTTCAAGAATATTCATTATAAAAAATTTAAATACCGTAAACATGTTTTGTTTCAGTCATAAAATTTTTTATATTTGAAATTAGATTAGATACGATATTTCTGCATATTTCGTAATTTTAGTTTTCTTTTGACTTGCCATGGGCAGAACGAACGATAAAACCAAAAATATCATTAGTATAAAAATAACAAAATAATATACAGGATTATATTTATATATGGTTTCGATATATGGAATCGTTGATTCAGCGCCGTTAATGAGATTTTAGAAAATATACACAATTTAATAATTCATTAACAATTCAAAATAAATAAACCGTAACATATTCATTTTAACAAGTTCTTTGAGACGTGTACAACCTAAAAAATAAGACGTAAATAATTATCGTTTTTGCAACATTTGGACAAATTAATGGTTTTGCAATATTTTATCAAAATTTAAAAAACTTTGTCTGTTTTCACTGTGTTTTGAAATCTTGACGCACGATAGCTCATAATTATCGAGAGTATACGATAAATATATTCAACTGCAATCTTCTATCGATTGGATAAATAATACTTCTATATATGTATACAGAAAATTATCTTTTTACAAAATATTTATTTATAATCAACAAGATTATTGATATAGTTTTACAGAAATGACATCTTTTAATCTAATTGCTCTTTAAATCACAAAAAAAGTTATCTAATCCTTCAAGCTTTAAAACTGTCTTAACCAGATTAGGATCATATTAAATTAAAATGTCATAATCCTATTTCCTGATGTGCTATTTTAGATTTAAGCTAAGATTTGAACAAATAGATTATTTTCTTTACATCATTGATTTAAAGATCATTAAATAATTCAGTTTATTCTGCTCTGATTGCTGATAAATTTTTTTGCTATATAGTACATGATTCGATTAGATATATGAAATTTTAGACGACATGACTTTTATTATTAAAGTCAAATAGGACATAAATATATTCTATAAATCAATAGATCTCTTTAAAGATGTACAGATTTTATTTGAAAGTAATATTTATAATCAACGATTTCATCATATAATTATTGGTCTGAACAGTTAAAGTCTACTCAATATTTTATCGACAGACATGACAAAACCAATCTTTTATAACGATGAAAATGTGATTAGATGCTTTTAGGGCCCATGAGAATTGTTTATTAACTCAAATATGGATTTAATTGTTTAAGAATACACTTATCTAGAGTTTCTTATAAGATAAATATCTTAATTTTAAAATTGAATGACATGTAGGTAATGTGATATAATTTAATATTATGATATTCGTTTGTTATCCATATCTCTTCAAATATTTAATGTGTAAAACAAGGAATTTTGAGGATATATATTTAAAAATAATCTTATAATACACTAAAAATAAATCAAAGTACATATTTTTGAAGACTATTGATATTTTATACAGTAAACACGGTATAATTATCTGACATTAGATAATAATTATGTAACTAAATTTTGATCATACCTCAAAAGATACTTTGATCATAAAATCGCAGTGAAATACCGTTCAAACCATTAAATTATGCATAAATACAATTTCATCAAATTTTTTGTT
Source organism: Thelohanellus kitauei (assembly GCA_000827895.1). Taxonomy (NCBI): domain Eukaryota; kingdom Metazoa; phylum Cnidaria; class Myxozoa; order Bivalvulida; family Myxobolidae; genus Thelohanellus; species Thelohanellus kitauei. The sequence goes on along the minus strand of JWZT01002867.1, from coordinate 18,099 downwards.
CATTTTGCAAAGTATTAAATTTCATGTTAGGTATGCCTAAGTTTAATATCAGTTTATTGTATTTTAAGTTTTTAAATGAGATTTTTAATTTGTTATATTGTGTAACATATAATCGATTTTATATCTATTAATAACCGTACTGGTTGATACAATTATATTCTATTGTTTGCGTCATGTAAATTTTATTGCTTTAATTGCTGGACGGTTATATAGTTATTTAAAAATTTATCGCTAATTTATATTTTGTGAGCTAATATCAACCTCAATCTTTAACAGAAACTTTAATTTAATTCTTCATAACTAGGTTTTTTGATATACTATATTTGTTAGTATATCTATAGTCGAGCTAACGTATATTTATTGATTTTTTTGGTTGAAATATCTACTCAACGTAAATAGCTTTTAAATATAACATTGAAACATGAACACAAATTATGTTACCGATTTTAATGTCGTCTCTATAAGCTATTGTAAAACCTATATATTATTTATGCTAAGCGAGAGGTTAATTGCGATTTCCATGTATATTCTACGCATGACAAGTGATATATAAATCAAAAATTTTGATATATTAAAAAATTCTAATAATTTTGAAAATTATATTTTTTTTTGGGAGAAATACATAGGGATGAAAGCAGACTCGATTTACTCTATTATTTATTTTTAAACAACTACACAAAAAATATATGCTTATCGATTTACCGAACTTGCTGTTAATTGGTTAAACACCATTTCTGCGTATAGAGATTTTGTTTAATAAAACGTGGAAATACAAATATTATTATTAATTTGTTTATGGCATTTAGAGTTCATTTTCAGCATAATTCTATAAATAATATATGTGAATTCTGTGCATTTATTCATTTTTATTTATGAAGATATTTCTCAATTTATCAAGTTATATCCTGGGCTGAGAATCTATAAAAAATTGATTCGCTTTCAAAATGATAATAGATATAAATATTTTTTGTCTTAAACGCGACACATTTATAGAATAATTTACATAAAAACACAAATTCTTTTCTGTAAATATTTTATATAATTACAAAACACTAAAGATTACTCTACTCATAAAAAAATTAATATGTGAATTTAAATATTCTGTTATTACTTCTAAAATGTAAAAAATATATCGGTTGAATGTTACAAATATAATGCGCTGACTAATAAATTATATTTTTTTGTAAAATATTTATCTATAACGATAGAACGAATAAATAATTGAAATAAATCATAGCGGATACAGCTAATATTCATACCAAAAATATATATATTTAATGACAAGAAATTCTCTACATTAATATAATTGGATAAAAAGAACTGAGGTAGATGATGGTTTAAAAAATTGTCTTACATATCATCGATGAATTATCATAACTGTCTTTAACATAATACATCTTATGTTTTGATATAAATTTGATGAATGTAATTAATTATTAACTAACTAAGTCAGTGTGTTACTGAATATATATACGAATTTTGTTGAATAGTTTACTGTTCAAGTATGAAATTTCAATTTAATGTTATTGAAGTTGTCGCTTAACTGTTAGTAATATATATCATATCGATAAATACAAATATAGTTCTAGAAATAGTGTTTATTCTGTATAATGAATTTCTACCCAAATTTCAAATGATAATATCGACATTATATGTGAAATATAAAAATTTTAATTACAAAAATACATATTATACAATTCGCATGATAATATTATAATATATCATTTAATATAAAATCACTTCATTATCATATGAGTCAAAAAATACATGTAATTTAACTAATTTTGAATTTTATTGATAAACTAACTAATAAAATCTTTATTCAATCAATAACCATTCAATGTATGAATTACAAAAAAAAATTTTCTCTACGTTCATCTCATATTTACTTTTCGATTTTCAACATAAATAAAAAGTAATGGCTCATAATCGAATCGCGGTATCGAATTACCAAATATTTTCGCCTAGAATATTGCCTAATATATAAACAAATTGAATTTCAAGATTCAAAATATATCATTAACACCCAAAATATTTTTCCAGATAAAAATGATCAATATTTTATTAATGTTTAGACAAATTTTAGCATTTTAAGGAGCATCGATAGATATCTGAAACAATGCTATATCCACGCTTTAAAGACTTCTCTCTTTTTACAGATATAATAGATGTTTACATCCATCAATAAATTTATTGACTCAAGAGCATGATCCTCTCATGTGATAGCTAGCTTTGGTTTTGAATAAAGTAACTCATCAGGATTGGGTTGAGTTAACTCATAGTAAATTTGAAATTTCAAGTTCCCTTTATATGATTATAATTTATCTAAATGTTCCTTAAAATAATATTTTATAAAGTATAAAATATTTAATTTTATTGGCTACATCGTATTTAGCAAGATGTATCATATATATTTTATAATAATCCATTTTTAAAAAAATACACGATGATTTCTGATATTCATAAGATAAACTAAATATGATGGATTGCTGTTTTATTCAACAATCTTCTCATTTACATTTAATTTTTGCGAAAACGCAGTTATATATTATCAATTAAAAATTTTAAACGTTTTAAGATTTTAATAATAGAATTATTCTTTTAAAATTTTTCTCCTAAACAATCCTAAAGTTTTGGTACTTGTTATTGTCTATGTTTATTTATTGCTATTTTGGCAAATATTCGATCTTTGTGTGAATTGAGTTTAGTAGAGATATTTCGCTTGAGGTGATAGCAATATGTCATTCTATAAAAGTTTTGTAAACCTTGATAAATAGATTTAGTTTATAGAAATCAATTAGTATACTTTTCTATATATAAAATTGGATTAAATGTCTCCCAAAACCTAAACCTGACTTTAACTAATCGCTCCAAAAATATAAAATAACGCTTTTGCACGTAGTCGGTGTAAACAAAGAATTAATCCAATTATTCAATTTAGTAAAAAACTTTAAAAAATTCTGTCCATAAACTCATATAAGATTAAAGAAAACCCATCAAAGACTTTTATTAATCCTGATATTCATTATGAAATGCCACGTTGATTATTCAGATTAAATTGATTTTTGAGATGACAAATTGCTTTTCGATTAAATTTTGACATCAATTGTAGCTCACTGTGGGCGTGGTTTACATAATACATTTTGTGTTTATATAGGAATGATTTTATAATGTTTTTGTTAAAAGCAAGTTATCACCAAATTATTTTTTATTTTATACATAAATGTATGAAAATTAACATATTTATGTTTATTTATACACATCTGATTGACCATTTAATCTCACAAAATTATTGAATTTGAATTTTTTATAGTTATCTGCACAAAACAATATGATATCTCACAATTTATGCTTCTACTATTTAATTAGAGTGTTTTAATGATTAATATTACAAAATCAAAATATGTAGTAATTTTATGAATATTTTTCGAAATAAAAGAATGAATTTTTTAAAAATTATAAAAGCTTGAATATTTTTTCAAGTACTATCAAAAGATTATAATATGCAAAAAATTGAAATTAATATACAGAGTGGAGTCATTCAATGGGGGCAATACTTATGTTCATATTACCATATATTATTATTAAGCAGTGCGAAGATGTAAAGAATTTTATTATATAGTACATAAAAAAGCAAGAAAATCAACGCATCCATGTATGTTTAAATAACTAACGTAGATATGTCCCATATTATTAATATACAGAAATTGATATAGAATGGACTGGAAAAATTTTTTCAGAGCCTCTAAATTTTATCAATATCATACAATCAAACCTAGATGCCTTTTGTTACGGTTGGATATCATTCAGATTGGAATGGAGGAGTTAATTAAAACTCATATTGTTTTTCACTTAACTGCAGGATTAAATGGTAGATATTTTGTTTATTTTGATATCACAGTGAATTTTCTCACAAAGTGGAGCTGGATAATATCTAATAACACAAACAAAACGATGAATGCGACTATCAATGAACCAATCAAAAACAAAAACTACAAATTACTGTTAGCATTTAGAATAGTATATTTTGCAGATAGTAAGGAAATTATGTATTTAGAACGAAATCAAACTAGAACTTCAATAACACCTTCTCAATCCTCATCGAATACTACACATAAGTTGGTTATGATTGTTGGGTATATCTCTCAATACAACGATAATTTTACAAAAACCGAAACTGTAATTATGAGTCATTTAATCATCAGGAACCACCAAGCACTTCATCGTTAACATATAGTACAGATAAGGTAAACTCTTATTATTTATAAGAATTCAGCACAATAATTGAAAAATTAAGATCTCGATAGCTGTTGTTGATTAATGAAACTTTGCAAACTTATCGTGTTTTTCAATGAAACTACAGTTCAAAATTATGCATTATATTTAATTAGATGCTTAATTTTACTCTCAGATAATATTTTTTATGTGGGTAATATTCTATCTTTCTTTTTATTTAATGAATCTTCTTTCTGTCCCGTTTTTAGTATCATCTGTTCAACCGACATCTTTATCATATGATGCATATATATTGTAAGTAGAAAAATATGCTTTTCAGTAACTTTATATTGAATCATCATCAATGTATTGTGAATATTGCATTAGAGTTATAAATACACCGTGTGTATTAATTTTTCATTCAATTTACTAATATATTTATAATTGATATCAGGAAATAAGATTAAACCCAAAAATTACGCATATCTATCCTATCAAATATATTCCTAACTAAGCAATAATATGTGAGTATATCTGTACATTCAACGATATATACATGTTACATAATTGGTGTATTGTCATATCTATTATAAATTTCTTATACATCAGCTCATTCTTCATCTTCATCTGCAGGTTTTTTGTTTTTATTTAATGAATTGTTAATTTTTTTAATTAAATGACTATTTAGATAAAATAGTGTTATCTGGGTGAGCACGATAATATTCTTTCTTAGTGGCCGATAGATTATATTATTCTTCAAATCGGTGTAACCGTTACATTGGTGCCATGAAATTGATTATTATCGGTTTGACTGAGATGAAGTGTCCATTTTCTCTGAATGATACCTTCAAACTATAAGCGCATCGCAAAAAAAGACTTCTCATGATAAAATCGCATTCCTTGTGATAGCCTTATAGCAGACCATAAGAAATGAGAATCAACAGATTTTGTCTAATGTTTAGATCAAGACGGTTCAAAGAGGAATCAACAACGAGTAGTGCCAAAATAGAACTGCACGCACCGTTATCTTATGTGATGTGCGTATACGCGATAACTACTCAGATATCTCCTCAGCATGGTTAAAAATGGAATAAATGATATTTGCTCTATCGACATCGGCTAGAATCATTGATTGATCGTGCCACCCCATATTTGTCTAAGGCTTCGAGTGAAAAGCTACAGGGAGACAAACACTAGGCGAGCAATTCGACACATGCAAGGGCAGAATTCATCACACAAGAGAATTTGCCCAAAGACGTACTTGGGGAACGCCTTTCAGATGTCATGTATTCGAAAGTAGAAATCGTAAACCGAATGTTAAAAAGGCTAACATGCAGATCGAATAGATAATATCTGCCACCGATTCGAGAAGTATCTATACACCACAGAAGCTCAAACGCATATCAAAAAGCAGTATCAATGTATGAATTGTATTGAAGATACGATACGAAACTATGAAGATGTACGCCAAGATGCACAATTCTTCGTAAATTCATACATACCCACAGTCTGTGCAAGTCAAGATAAATGACCCCTACCTTTAAAGGCATGGGCTTTCTCAATAGACAATGATGAGTAATTATGTAATATATTTTTTTAATTTGATTTTTCTTCAACGAAATCTATCTTACATTTCTCTTGTTTCCACATAGCTAGATTGTCTCTGGTTGATATGCGAATTGAACAAATGTGAATCTTCAATCCAACACTTTTGTTATACAGAGCACGCTTTTTCGTTTTAAGACTAGATGTTAATTTAATGAATACAATATTCGTTAATTTCCAAGCTCACACCTTCTATTGGGTAATTCTTCAAAAATCTTCACATTTGGGAAAGTAGAGATTTTTGTTATAGTAGCGGAAGAGACTATCCTATCTGATTTATATGTGGCAAAAACCACATAAATAATGCTATCAAACAAAGGGATGTCCCATAAACAATCTAGGCCAAAATAGACTTTAAATAGAAATTGATCTCGTTATATTATAAAATTAAAATAGCCTCTTGAATTACAACTTATTTAAGAAAAAATATCAAATTATCTGGGCAAATCGCAAGTTAGGAAATTACTGACCTTATTAACAGATGCGAATGCGTTTTCGCTAAGGGTGAGTATGGCATCAGACGAACTGACTTCTACAAACATTTTCTCCCTTCTGTAAACTCTCTTTATATTGCCACTCGTTTGTATCAAATTTCATTGTACTTGGAGAAACACGTATATTTTGAAATCGAAAATATGCTAAAAGCAAAATCATACGAACAAACAAATCCAAAACGAGCATTTATTATACTCACAAGGAAGAAGGATATAACACACGCTTTTGTACAAAATCTTCGCATATTACACGAGACAATATTGGGAGATCGATACCCAGTAGCAGAAATTCAACAAATATCTAATGACAGCTAGCCACAAATTGTTCCCTTCTATCGACCTTATTAAGGCATATCTACAAATCGAAATATATGAATATGATTAGTAGAAAACTACTGTTCGCCTAGGTATTGAAAATGAATTACCAGTATAAACTCAAGAATTTTAGCTTAAATTTTGCACCTGCACATGCATACGAATAAGCAACAATATCTTGAAGGTTGTAGAAAACGCAATAGCATATATCAAAGAATTTAAAAAAAAATTGACGATTTCAAATCGCACATGTAGAAACGATAATACATACTTAACTATGAGAACAGGGAAATCTGAAAGTTAAAATAAAACGATGCCAATATTTAATGCAAAGAATACGTACAATGAGTCGTGCCATTTTGTGAGTGATAAGATCAGCGAATCTCATCAGGAAAGTGTGAAACCTTGTTTTATTCGTAAACTTCAAAGTATCGATATGAATTTTGAAACATTTGACAAGATGTTTAAATCTAAAAAGGTTCTTTAACATCTAGATGGAACATGCTTTATTGTTCACGATCTCAATAATCTGGCAAAAAAATTCATATGACGGAAACTCACGAGGATGCATTCAAAGTTATTCAAAATATACCTTAAGAAATCTTTTTACGATTATTACACAAATAGAGGTCGTCATGATCTGAAATAGGGCGCATCTAAAAACGCAATGTTACTGCAATATATCAGATAATGCCTATACATCGAACAGACTTTTCCGACCACTACGCCTCGCAGAAATTTAGAAGAATTTTTTCGGTTTTAGAGAGGCAATAACTGTCACTAGTTAAGGAAATATAGAATTAAAGCTATTATATATTATGAACAAAATTAGTGCTATTGTCTGACATAAAAACAATAAACGCACATATATTCATTGCAAGACTCTAATAATCTTCGAGAAATAAATCATCTCACATCTTTCCGATTTCGACTTGAAAATCAAAAACATGAGAGGCTGAGATCACATCATATACAGATAGCCTGTCAAGGTCCTTAGAGGCAATAACTATGTCTCACATTTAAGTCGCTTGGACAATCATAAACGATTACCACGATATTCCTCAAATTTTATTATTATGTAAGAGATAGGTAAAGTAAGCACCTTGGGTTTATCAAGCTAGAAACAATGAATTTGGCATATTCTTGATCATCTAATAATTATCGACGAAAAGCTATTTAAATTAAATACTATGATCAATAGATTAACAATTTTATCCCAAATATGTTTATGAGGGGAATCATCTCATCGTGCTATATGTCCGACATCATCCAAATAGGAACAAATAAAACAAACAATTTAATATCAACGAAATGTTATAGAGCAGGAATTCAAAATGACATATTCGATATCATTTATCCGTCTACTGTTTGCCTGATATCAACAGACTCTAAATCAAAACCAAAATTAATTCTTGTTCGTTTTTTAATCCATTCAGCGACTGGAATTCTGGCAATCGGACATTTTTGCCCAACTTCCAAACACCTATAAGAGGCAACCAATTTAATATCTTAATGATTAACAGGTATTCGAAGTAGACGGAAGGCCATCTAGATGCAAACATATCTGCTAAATTTGCGGCATACTGCATAATCGATAACATAATCACACGATTTAGAATTCCTTGCAAGATACACGGTGACCAGTGTATGCAGTTCGAATCCGATCCTCTCCATCCAATCTACTGTTATCTCGGGGTAAAGAAGTCGTCTGCCAATGTATACCACCCCTTATGAAATGACACTGTCTGAGATGCATCGGAATATTAAATGCAAAGTTACGGTCATGTTGTGAAGACGTGAGTTTAAATGGGATAGAATCTATAACATCACATTCATGTCTCTATGATTTTCAAATTGTGATTCGCATGGATAAAGAGCGTTTGAAAGAATCCTTAGGAAATTTCCTAGAACGATTCAGATACCAATTAACGACATAGAGGTTGGGAACGGATCCGGAAAAACGAATTATGAACATATTCATTTAAGATTCACATAAAACTTTCAAGAAAATTTAGTACGATCCAAACAAAAATATTAATGATTTAAAACAAAAATATAAAAACTTTTATGGCAATAAGTATAATTATACTGAGTACTAAAGCATGTAAATGATACTCATGAAGTGTCAGAATACAGATTGATTGGAACATCGATACAAAGGACAGTAAAATATCATCAGGAAGGTTGGAGACCTCGATCACCCAATATCAGACATTAAAAAACCTGTCAAGATATTAATTGTACAACATGATAACCTGAGAGGATCCCGAATATCAGAATTTCACAAAATATATAAACGACAGAATACTAGACCAAAATAACTTAACTAAAACCTTTATATAATCGAAACGTAAAGTCACGATACATAAACAAAAAAAGTAAAAATTTACCAACGATACGTTATTAGCTTTCTCGATGTGTGAGAACCGTAATACGACACGCATATGATAATGAAATTCGGTCATATTCTTCGATAGATTGCTATTAATCATCTAAGGCTTGTAATCGTTACAATAGTATAGGGTAGGATGAAAAATGGATAACTAATGAATAAAATAATTTTTTATTTCAAAATAAATATAATCGTAAATTGAATCTTGTTTTTCTAACTCAATAAAGCGTTGAAGATATCTGATGTAAAAATATCCGATTGACAACGATTACACGATATATTTTGGAAACAAAATTTATGTAATGAGAAAAGATTAGGATAGTATATATATATATATTTATATTTATTTAATTTTAAACAAAATATATATCATTCAAATAATCAATCGTGTT
>JWZT01002864.1:6413-19804 GCA_000827895.1 Thelohanellus kitauei | reverse complement strand
CATTAGTTATAAGTGGGGCAAAAAATATGGAGAGTTTCTTTTTGTTTTGTTCTTGAAATTTGTTAGAAAGTTGTGAAATTTAAAAAGTACTTTATTTTGAATAAACTATCTGAGAAGGGATTCTATGTATGATGGATGTTTGTAATTATTCTCATTCTGGCACAATTCAAAACCCATAAATCACTGGTTGGATTGGCGTCTAAACATTTTTTCATCTCTTTTAATAACCTGATTCGTGTTTGATTGAACACTAGGTGTTTTTCACTTTTTTAACTCTTAAAAACATTTAAATGATCCCTCAGTTGAAAAGTTGACAAATAAAGGTAAATTATACCGATCGTAAAACTATTTATTGATTTGTTGCAGAATTTATTAACTAGATTGCAAAGATTATTAAATAAATCGAAAAATTCTATATTTTATATTTTAATCATTTTGAACCTTATGGATGTTTTTTTGAAATGAAAAGTGTCAATTTGTTTTATTTCTAGTTTTTTAATAAAACTATTTTCAAATATTTATGAATTATCATTGGGTATACATCCGGGGAAATATTATTTTTTCTTTTATTTAATTAAGAATATTAAATAAAACAAAAGGATTTAATAAAGGACTTATTTGTAAATGTAAACTAAATTTTCGAAAATTTCAATTATTTCATGAATGTGTTACTATGCGGCTAGTTTTTCCTATTTTCATTTCAAACAAAATAGTCTTCACTACTCTTGTTAATTTGTCGAAAATTTATATTTATGAGGAAACAACCTTTACCATTCGTCTAAGAAAGCGCATTGAACGTTTTAAAATCCACGATTAATATAGACTCTGGCTTACATCTAATAGAATAGCTTAGTCTGGCTGTTAGTAGCCTGTGACATCGCCAGTCACGCGTTTTCAGGTGCTTGGATAGCGCCATCGGCAGAGCTGCCAGTGAGACTCGAACTCGATTAATATATCCTTGTCCGACAAGTAGTCCGTTTGAGCTTGATGGTTAGGTTATCAGCTAGCTTCTATCAGGGTCTTAATAGCGGCTAGCCTTAAGTTCACTTGAATAGATTGTTGTCGTCTGCGGCCAATGAAGGCATGCTAACGTCCTCACATGCCCTTCTTTGTAGGCAGCTTGTTTTATTTTGGAAGAGAAAAATGTGGTGTTTCATACTTGGATAGTAAACTAATGTACGACAGTAGCATTTCAGTATATGATTCTTACGATATTCTTAAAAAAGAGCATCAGAAAGCGCGGCGAATGTCCAATCTTTATCAGTATATGGATTTGTGAAGATTGACCAAGTAGTCAGTGAAACGTGTGTTTTGAGAAAATATACAATTTCTCGCTGCACGAGATGTTCGTCTAACTCCTCTATATTTTTAGGTCTTGTCGCCCTGCCGCATAAGGTAAACAACTGCGATCTCAGGCGTTATCTATTTAGGGCTGAACCCGAAATGACCTATGGATAGCCTAGGATTGCATTTAAGCGCTGTGCCCAGGAATTCATAAAAACTGAGGATCAAGCAGTCTTAAGCCTCTTCGACGAAGGCATCGTGACGCTGACAATCACTCAGTGCTTTCAAAAGGATACCATCAGCTTCTTAAGATCTGGTCATCCCATTCTATAGCTACACCAAATGGAATATATCATTCTCCCTTTTGCAGAACCAGTGAGGTCTGAAGGTCTTTTCGAACAAAAAGGCCGAGTGTATCGTCTTGAAGTACTGTAACAAGGTACATGTATGTCATTCTAGAGAATATGGAGGGTGATTGGCAGTCAGCAGGTTTAAGTTTCATCTTTGTTGTTCGGCAACTTAAATAAACCTTGCAAATGGGGGAGGCTGAATATATTACAATAAAATTTACTGTAAAAATACTTCTTGGAGTTTTCTGGTCCGATGAACTACTTTATGATTTCACCATGAACAAATATCAACTTATTTTCAATATCTGATGAGATATATTTTTTGTTTTACACATGATACACATTTTAAAATGGATCTTTTTTATAAATAATCATTTAATCGGCTAATTCTTCAACTGAAAAAAAGAGTTTCGATGTATACTTTTAATATCGTAATAAACATTTAGTTAGGCGCATGTTCTTATAAAAGCAGATTAGGTCTTCACACATTTTTAACAGTGTGAAAATGGATTTCGTTCTTCAAAAATATTAAATTATTTTAAATTTGAATTGATTGTAGTAATTTATATCATGTCAGCCTTGAAAGCATTCGTTGAATATTCGAAAAGAATCACATCAAATTCATGATCAAATAAGAAATGTTTCCATTTTTATTTTTCCCGAGTACGTGATATCTATACTGGATTTTGGTATCATGAAAAATCATTCATCGCTTCTTAATATTAATTACATTCCAATCTCGTATGTATGCCACCTCGCTAATTAGCCCTCTCGCTATAATACCACTTCTGCACAGCTTGGAAAAAAGTTAATTAAAAATAAATTATCTAAATCACCGCTTACTCTCGCTAGAATGCCACTTTCAGTGTCTGTTCAAAGGCACGAGCTGTGGTAAGTCTGCATTTCTGCGCAATGCTCGATTATTGCACTCACTTCCCAAAGGTGAAACGATGAACTACAGTCCAGTTGATCTTTTTAATACCCAAAATGGCAGCCCATTCGCAGCCAATAGATAAGGAATCATAGAGAAACTTAAACGCTACTAAAAGAAGCTCATGCATTATCGCAGTCTTGAGGCCATGGACGAGAGAAAGGAGCCACCCAGAAGGTTGGTTGATCCTCTAAAAGTGATACGGCGTGTTTGGGAGCCTGTCGGCAAATCTACGATCAGCAGCTGTTTCGCGAAGGCTAAATTCATTAAAGAGAGAATCCAAACTGAGGCACACTACGAGGAGCTGATCGGGCTGTTTGACATTCATGAAGTCAGAAAGGCATCGGAACTGGCGAGTCTTTCACATTAGGGGAAAATGCTGCTGAGATGCTGTGCAGCGAGGAGCTGGTGAAAGTCGTAGATGACGATAAAAGTGTCGATGAGGAAGTTGTTTCGTTCGTGGAATCCTAGCGCGCTTGGAGTAACTTGCGGAAGTTCCTGTAATAGAGTAGATGGAAGCCAGGTGTGATGCGAGCTTGAAATCAGCTTGACAACAAGATAACCGTGGTCAACCAAAAGAAGATGTGCCAGCCCGAGATTCCTCAAAGCTTTGGACTGATATATAACTGGAGAAAGTAAAGTTGGTTTTCCAAACCATACGTACTATACCACTTTTCTTCCGTCTCAACATGTGGCATAGTAACGAGATTTGACTTTATAGAAAAAGCAAATTGAATTGCAGAGCGCAGCTAAATAAATAACCAGTACCAAATTGAATTGCAGAAAAACCAAATTGACCTCAAAATCCTGTATTAATTGGACTTATGATGTTTGATAAGGTATTATTGTTCACAATCAATTATTTGATATGACACGTTCATCAGAACCCCGGTGAATCTGCTAAAATCACGAATTACTCTAAAGATAAAATTTTTTCATGAGATCAGAGCAAATTAACTGTATCTGGCTCTTATACAACGATTTGTCGATGATTGTCTCAAATGTTTGTTTCGACCCGTTTACGTAAATTTAAATATGAGCAAATATTAATGTCAAGAGTATAATAATATAGATTTTGAAAAATTGTAACAACTGAGATCGTGGTATTGGGATACCATTCGTCGTTGCGCATTCTATTTATTTACCTATAATAAAAAACAATATGAGATGGGAGATTTTTCATAATTTAAATGATAATAATCTTTCGGTGTAAATTCAAAGTCAAAATTAGGTTATTTGATTGTGTGTGAATGTAGTTTTACGTACGTTTTAGATAGCTCACGCAGTCTGAATTTATACCTGATGCAGCAAAGACAATATTGACAACATAATTCAACTATGGTTTATATTCCGGCAGTCCAATCGCTAGAAATCGACATTTTAAATATATCTCATGTCCAGTGCATGATGAAATGCTCAATATTCTACTGTCAGATTACCCTTTGACGATGATTTTACCAAACCTGTTTTTGTGGCATCTATACATTGAAAAGAGACGCATTAATTAATAAAACTATCAATCTACGGTTAAAAATATGCACTCTCCTTTATTTCATTGCGGTTATCAAAATACTGAAACGATAAATGATTAAAACAGGGTTTGCATCCATAATCGCGAGTGTGAAATACACATGATTATGAAAATACGATGAATATTTCGACCATTAATTAAATATTTTGTCCATGCTAAATTACCATCATAAAACCCCAAAAACGAAATAAACCTTAGAAACTATTCTCAGATCTTGTGTGTATATTTTGACCCACAATGCAACCTTTAAATCATTCAGTTTTTAATATACCTTCAACCATTAGCTTGCCTACGTACTTAAGAGGAATCATCGACCGATAAGAATTCTCAGGCCTGTGTTTAGATTCCTCTAAATGTTCTGTGGAACGGGCTCCTTAAACCTTGTGACCAGGGACTCGTTTCATCTCACTCCCAGATTATGGCGACTTGGGTATATTAATTTTAGAATTTATTTATGATATTCATACAAGTTAGCTTCTTTCCTAAAATATGCTAGGGCTCACCTCAAAGAAAATTTATACTGTACAAAAAATTTTTGATTAGAAATGTTTGAAACTAAAAATTGAGCCTTAAATTGTGACTTAAAGAGTGAATAAATTAAACCATGCGTGACTTATTTTTAATGACCTGATTGATAAGGTATTGGTCAATATACGCATTGGTTTGATGAATGTAGCCCAGGAGGTCGCTCGCTGTCACCTGTAAAACGCAGTATTATTTTTAATTATGAATTCACGAATTTCGTATATGTGCTGATTCGTCATTTATCTTCAGATTTTGTGAAAAAGGAAAGATGCATGTGTGGTTTGTGTGGAAAAGCTGGTAAATAATATTTACGTGTTATAAAAAAAATATATTTTGCATGTGCAGTTAAGGATGCATATGCTCATGTGGTTTGTAAGAAAAGAACCTTACGCTGTGACATGGCCTAAGAAAATCCAGAAAAAAAGTAAGATTTATCGAAAATGGGCGTTTAGTTTTGTCAAAAAAAACATATTCAGACTGATCAAAAAACTATTCATAAGTTTAATGTTTATCATTATCCCCCAGTCATTGTCTCATTGTCCTTCTATTAGAAACGGAGTACCTTTTCTTGATAAAATCTTCCGTAGGCTGAAGAAAATCTGAGCTGATGCAATCTATCAAATTTGTCTTCATCATCAGACATTCAGTATCCTGTTCTTTAGACTGCTTCCAGAATAGATCATCATCCCCAGTATAATGTAGCGGTACCAAGTCGAACTGTAGGACATCACAGTAGGTCTTCCATAATCGTGTTGTTCGAAGAAACTCCATAGAATCTTAATATATTTATTAATGATACTTGCAATTCGAAAAATACGTTGAACGACGAGTTCAGTCACGTTTGTCATGCCGTCCAATGCATACATTCTTGTAACCAAATTCGGATCTGCGGCTTTATCTTTTTCGAAAAAGTTTCCCAGAACATTTTTTTCGCGCTAAATATAATGAAGTACTATTGCATCAGATGTATTTATATCTTTATAAACATGGTTATCCTTTTAGGGTCTAACATTCACAAGTATTTCCTTAGCGCGCTAAGATTTCCTAAATTGTCATGTTTCTTTGGTTTTATTAAGTGAGGCTGTTTAAACAATTACGAAATTAAAAAATACAAGAATGTCTGCGCATGGAAATCATAATGAACATCTGGAAATATTTCATTCCACAAATACAAATGATTATATAAATTCTGGTTTGCTTTATTATATTCATTTGGACGTGCTATCATTTTATCATTATCAGCTGTCTTTCTATATTTAAAATAACATTAAATATCAGCCGGCTGTTTTACATTCGGATAATACGTTATATTTATCCTGACTAGTCATCGACAGAATTCAGAGAATTTTCAGAATTTATGAATTAAAAGTAATATTTCCTTATGGTCATCTATGACGTCACATTTCGCTTTTCTAACTCGTTCGTTCTGAGTTAAGTGGATTGAGGAGGCAGTATTGAATTCAAAAAATCTACATCTTATTAAGAAGCAACTATCTTTTAAGATTATCAGCCATCTATATGATTAAATGTATGAATAAATAATATTTCAAGGTCAAATTACATGTTTTTTCAATTATTGTCACTAATTTCTGTGTTATATTTAAAAGTATATTTTTAAGAACAGATAAAACCAAATCTGTCAACAACAACTCGAATACACACATGGAATAATTTCCGAATATTGGAGTGACAATCAAAATGATCGAGAATAAATATTAAAAAATACAGTTAACGAGAATAACCGTGCATTCAAGGCCAAAAATTGCAGGTATTATAAGATATTCAAAACCACTGACTATCATGGCTATATATAATATTGAATGGTCGTAAACAAACGCTACCAAAGATCCTGTAGAGAAGTTATTGTAGTAGAAAGTTCGGGTAAAAATAAAAGTTACTTTTTGAGATTTTCGAATTTTTAAGTATATACTAAAGCAGAATTCTGTAGAAGAGAGCTCTCGATTTATAATTTCTAATAGATACAGCGCCTGCGGTGTTTTCAACCTTAAATGAATTATGTATCCAACTTTAAAACAATGTATTTTTACGAAAGGGACGGAATGCATTAAAATATTTTAATTTTTTGAATTTCGACGAAGGATTTGCTTCGCATTAAATTTAATTCAAGATACAATACTTAAATAAAAAAACTTTGGGGATCATAATGGTGTTGGATGTAATTACCATAAATATATCCTCCTTAATTATTTTTTTAATGGAAAAAATGATATATATACTGAGTAGATCGATCAATTATTAAAAAAACTGAGTTTTAAAACACAAGGATTTCTATGTTAATATTGGAATCATAACAGTCATATATTCCACGAAAAACAGTTTCCATACTATGTTACTGTATTCGAAATATTAAACCAAGATTATAAAAATGCTTGTCTCGCGCAAGCTCACCGCTGGCTTGTGTTTATGTCCAAGAAAATCTATATGAATCATGCACCCAATGGGTTGATTGTGTACAATATATTTTAACGATTTAGGTATAGTTAAAGAGAAATTGTTTTTAAAAAGCCTATGTGTTATGTGGAAAAAAATTGAAATTTAGCATAAATAAAATTATGAAATACGTGTAAAGATTTAGAGTCAATAATTATCTTAAATATTTACGGTTAAATGATAAATACATACCTCTGGACATCTGCACTCTGACAACCTTGAAGAGAATACAATGGCAAGCGCCAAAGTCGTGAAAATTGGTCTCCAAAAACCTTGATAGAACAACATCAAAAAGCTTTGAACAATGGATGCTGGAGATCTCAAATCAAGGATTAAATAGTACTGGTATCCATGGAGATGTCTGTCTGATAAGATCCAGACAATGAGTCGGTTAGATAAATGATAATAACTAGCCACATTCTGATTAACGATTCAATGTATCCAAGTGAGATATCTGAATGATAAGATCTAGACATTAGGTCGTCTGGAGTAAAGATAATATCGGGAAACCTTAAGATAACCCATTCAAGGTATCCAAGTGAGAGGTCTGCATGATAAGATCCAGACAGTCTGTTGGAGTAATAAAAGTGTCTAATAACCTTCATTTAATCATTCAAGCCACCCACGTTAGTTGTATGTAAGATGAGAACCACACACGAGTTCTGTTTCAGGAAACATATTGTTGGCAACCCCTCAGATAAACCGATCAAGGTATCCAAGTGAGATATCTGCAGATAATATCTAGCCACTGCGTTTGTTGCCTATTAATAAAAGTGATAAATCCACAAAATAATGGCATAATTTGTTCACGTATAGCTTTCCATTTTGGTTTTAATAAACGAGACTATTCATTATTTAATTATTTGTCTTTAAATCTGTTCTGCGTCCTATTAGTCAGTCAACTATAAATGAGATATCTTGATAATCGAAGAAGGATTTTTAGAAATAATACGGTGCTTTTCATATTTAAAATAATACGTCCTTTTTTGTAATTTATAAGGAATGTACTGGTAAAATTTATGGAATGTTTCCACATGATTTTATACGACGGTTAACGAGTAAAAGATGTTTATGATAAAATTGATAGTTCGCCTTTTAGAACGATGATGAATGTACCTTTTTTTTGAATCCCAACCGATATCTTCATACATAGTTAAAAACTTTTTTTACCTATGTCAAGGCAAATTAAGGTGAGAAGAATTCCAAAAATTACAGTTTCAGTGTGATGCTTAAGACGATGAAAATCTGTCACGAGTTTTGACTTACACGTCCAGGATTGTACTCTGTGCAAATTGGGGTGTCTAAAAAATGCTTTTCTGATAGATATAAAGGTCATAAATGAAAATGACCTAATAAAAAAGTGTTATTCTGTAAAAATAATGTGTAGTTCGTACAACCTCGTAAAACTAACCAATATAAAAGGATTAAAGAACTTAGAATCCGAGGTTGATCTGCGTGGTTTAATACCAACAAACTAACCACACACACATTATCATTTTGATTTATATTCAACCAAAATATTGTTATTTTGCTTCTTAATTAGTCATCAAACATCTTGCCAGTAACCACTGAGTAATTTAATAATCGTTATCGGTCAACCTGAAGAAGTTGTAATCCATTTGCCACATCAACGATAATCTATTTATTCGACTAAATTGTTCTGTGCTCTGTTAATATGTTTTTTTACTTCAGCGAACGGCATATATATTCATAAATTATCGAAATTGTCATTTTCTACATTCAAAAGTATCCCTTTAATATCTAGTCAAAATTTGACACTAAATTCTTTATATTCTGATTCAAGTGTAGAATGGCGCTTTTTATTAAAAATCTGAAATTAGATACATTAAAATCTATTTAGTCGCAAGAATTAATATGTTATCTGGAGTTTGTGCAGAGACAAATGATTCAATAGAGGTGTCCAAAACGAACAGAGATTGAATAAGTTTATACTTTGTATCCAATCAATCTCCTGAAACTTTGAGACTCCATAGAAATGATGATAAGTATACTCCACGTTTTAATTGCATTTGGGTTAATTATATCTAGACTAATTCCATAATTTATCATAAGTTCTTTTAAAAATGTCATTCTGTTTCACTCGGAAAAAATTGTTCATTCAACAACGGCTTTAAGTGCTGAATAAGCAGATGATTTTTTCTTTCGTGGTGTGAATATTGTGACTATCTAGTACATGAACGGATACTATGGAATAGAAATAACCTACTCGATCGAACACCTCCGGCCATGAGGTTTATTTTATCAATATGATAGCACATATTTGATGTTTTAATCATCTTGATCAGCTAAAGTTTATATCCCATATATACCCAAAATATCTGAATCGAGCCCCATCTCAACAAACCTTTAACATCAATACTTTTAAAAATTAATCTGCCAAATTTAAGGGATATAAAATCAGCTTCTCTAAACTATATATCTGAGTTTACAACCGAAGATTATCGAAATTCATTTTGTAGGAAGATACGAGTTACAAATCATGGAAAATTGATGAATATCACTACGAGAAGAAAGATTCATTCTGTCAATTGATGGTGGAGGTAGTCGTTAAATAAGCTTTTTAGAATCGAGTAAATTCTGTGAATCGCAGAAAATAATTGCTCGTGATATCTAAACTATTGGTAAACAGATCGAATTAAAAGTGATTGTTGGTGATTTTATTAAAATTATTAAACAGATGGGACTTCATATGCTATTTTATGGAATATTAGTATTAAACGATTTTCCGTCCAATGTTGCGCACTTCCGATGTTCACATTCAAAGGTTCCGATGTTTTATTTATAAGTAAATTGATATTTATATAGATTCTAAATTTATAGGGTTGTGTTAATATTCATTCAGATTCAATAATGGAATATGCGCTTTGGTTTACTATGCTTCGATTTCACCTAAAAGCAAAAAAATTTATAAAATTTCCTTTTATAATAAATTCGATATCAGAACATTTGAATGCCATCGTCAAAAGTCGGCCATTTTGGACGGAAATGGTGTATATCAAGCTTTTAGAGTTTGAAAAACGGAAAAACTTGAAGTATTCAGCCTCGTCAGTTTACTGCTGTAATTTTGAAGGCACTTAAAAGAAGTCTGAATAATGCAGATATGGGCATCGCTCATAAAATTTGACACCAATAATTATCAACCCACAAAATATTCTAAAATACACGGTGGCTTAGAAAAATGGCTTCTTAAGTGACATCTAAGTAAATTACGGCACTTGTTGAATCAAAATCATTTTGAAAACATTCGGATAAATTTAGATCAATCTATATGAAATTTTAGTTTATGTGTATTGTTAACCTAATTAAAAATAAAACTGATATTTAAAAAAATGAAACTTGAATCCTTGTCCTTAAATATATTAAATTAGGAATGCAATGATGTGAAGAGTTTTGATGGATTACAAAAGTAATATACTCATTTATTTTGCTCACAATTAATGGCGACGAGAGTACACGCGTGCTGATATATTCCACTAACCTACCTATTTTCTCTGTGAAAAGAGATGGTATCAGGGCACGCCAATCAAATATCATCTGTATTAGGGTTAAAAAATTGTTTTCAAAAAAGAATACGTACTAATTAATTTGATTAATCATATATCATGAATGGCAAAAGGCCATTGATTTCAGTAAAAATATATTTCTGTTCATAAATCAGGTTAAAGAAACCTAAAAGCGTTTGAATTGTGTGTTTTTCTTTTATATTTTCATATTTTGAGATGTTTGAAATCAACTTAGTAAAAGAAGTGCTGTCGGAAGTATCTTGATGTAATAGAATAGGCGATAAATTGTCTGGGTAATCATCACATAAGCGCAATAAAAAATGTGAAGTTTGTACATCCAAAAAAGTAGACGTATCAAAATATTTCGCAGTTTTTTTCATGATTTGGTAAAACATTTTATATTGAGCACTTTTTGAGATTACGGATGATTTAGATTTGTATGTGGTGCGAATTTGTTCCTCGCGCATCGAAAAAAAATCCCTTGCTAAATGAATATCGATTATTGAACACATGTCAATCTCTTCATCTTCATATAGGAATATTTTGGGTTGGCTTTGGATTTGGTAGATGTGAGCCTGATCACTCAATGCCAAGATTAAATTATGCAGAAATGTCTGTACCTTGGATAATAGAGTCGGCAAGTATAGTTCGCCATACATGGAAACGTCTGAAATTTCAAAAAGGAAAAGACTGGCCAAGTATGATGAATGGATTTCTATTGTTAAACAAAGATTACTGTGTGATGGGTTCTTTGCTAGTCTTTCAAAGAAATCTGTAAGGATTTCGTCTTCTCCCCAAGAATGTTGAATATCGAATGTAATGAGGCTCTTGATATAATGACGAATGATTAGAAATTGGTCTTCGATTGTATGATCTTTGAGAGAGTGTTTTTCGAGGTACTTTCCAAAGGAAATATTGAGTTCCGTTAACACAGAGCAGAACCAAGTTGTTTTCCGCTGATCCATAACGGGATAGCAAAGCAGGGAAAGATAGATTATATAGAGTCGTAGCTTTTTATTTTTGGTGATCTCAAGCCTGCCTGACCCACGGTTAACTTCCATTAATTTTCTAGAAAGATCGATTGAAAATATGCAACTTAAAAAAATAAGATGTTCCTCGCTACTTATCGTAAAATTATTTTTTGATCCCTTCAAGATGGCCGTCCATATTTTTGAGAGATGATGTATAAACAAAAAATCCTGAGAAATGTGAATATGACGTAAAAGTAGCGCCACAATATAGTCAAAGAATTTAGAAATGTTGAATTGGATTTCATCTAACAATTTTAAACGATAGACCATCTTGAAAACATTCAGACATAACTTTCCACGGATTTCATGGGATGGATACCAGGTGCATTGTATAATTTGGTTTATATTCTCCCCAAGTTTTACACGACATAATGAGGCCCTTTCCTCAATATGTAAATCGTAGACACATTTACATATGGACAAAAATATCGGTGTTAAATTCATCGTTTTTAGATGAAAATAATAGTATAAATTATACAAACCATTTTCATTGATAAACAAGACCTTATGTGGATCATGCAAAACGCAGACATTCACTGAGAAAATAAGTGAGCGGGGGTTATAAAAACGATTGGATTCTCTAGTTTTGATTAATTCGAGAAACATGACAACAAATAGTTTTGCTTTGGGGTCCTCTAACAAAGTTATATCGCGAAATATGAAAGTGAAAGAATCGAAAAATAGAAAAAAAAAAGGTCCTTTGGAAAACGTTCGATGAATAACTGATCAACTTCTGAGTCTCGCTGTGTTGAAAAATGAGATATAAAACTTCTAACTAGGCTCATCTGTGTGGGATAAGCCTGAGAGTACCTACCCCAGAAATAATCATCCCAAACTCTTTGATTTTCCTCTGTACGATCTTCATCCTCATTCCGCTGCATATGTAACTTGTCCCGATGAATTGGATTAAAAAAAAAGTAAACTCAATTTATATAAATCTCGCCTTGATTGTCTTATTAAATGAAAATCAATAATAGACTTTTATTTATCGAGGTGTAAACAATTAAGGACAAAAAAGTGAATGTAAGAGAGTGTAAAACTGAAGAAATAACGAATCGATCCCATTCATTCTTAAATCAATATGATTTTGAAAATCAGAATATTATTTATTTTTCTGTTTTTCTATTGTTTATGGATGATCTAACTTAAGTATATATTTATATATACTAATTGAGTGAACAGCGTTGAATGGTCTCGTGAGATGACCGCTGGGTGAGCATCTGGGGGTCGTTAGTTCTACTCCGGCTCGTCTCGCCTTCCACGTTACATACCTTTGTACAAAATCAATTATTTTACGATTGAAATCATCAGTTACCATTTCTTAAAATATTGCGGTCTATACTCGGTGTTTCGGAATGTTGCGTTCCATACAACTTGTATTATCATAATTTTGTGTTTTGTTTTTATTGATTTTCATCAAAGGAGATCAGGTTAAAAATAATTTGGTGTCATCACTGAACTCTATTCCTATCAGAGTATAAAAAGATAGATCGTTACCAAATTAACAAAAATCAGTTTCGCAGACATCAAAACAACTCATTTGTCTACATACACTACATTACAACTGTCTTAATTACCCAGAAAGTAATTTTAAATTTGTGGGCAAATGTAGATGTCGAAGGTCATAAGATACCTCGACTACTGCTGATGAATGTAAAACCTCGCCATGATTAATATCTATGATGCGGCGAGCACTTCTATTATCAGCTGTTCACGCAACTCGATGTATAGCGCCATAGTTATTTCTCAATATATAATGGACTG
>JWZT01002861.1:60424-73446 GCA_000827895.1 Thelohanellus kitauei | reverse complement strand
GAGCCATTAGAATGCATGAATCAAGGTCTAGTGATGATAACGAAAGAAAATTGCGATAGTTATTACTACCACCATGAAAGATATGTTAGACGGTCTATAAACAACTTAATTTTGAAAATTAAAAATTTTCCTTAGTTTTTTTCATTATTCGATTTAATTTTTTATTAAATTGTTCGTCCACTAGATTTAACTGAGGAAAACCCAAATTGAACTGCAGAAAAACCAAATTGACCTAAAAACCCTGAGAGATCATTCGTAATAACATCTATAAAGATTTGGAGGACATGTTTGAGGCGTTAGTGACAATATATATTAATTTAATGAAAAAAATCATCAATTTCACAAATAAATTCTTATTTAAAACTGTGTTTTAATTGATAATCAAAAAAATTCGAATTTTAGATACCCATCAATCAATGGTTTCGTGTTTATATATGCTTCAAAACTCATTTTCTGAATATTTACATACGATAGTTCTGCGCGAGAATTTTTACAGCAATTTTAATAACGAAGGAGGTTTGTTTCCTCAGAGGATACCAAAATCAGTTCATTTATTCAACTTTTTTAAATAAATATGAATTATAGGCATACAAAAAAGGTAAGTGCAATATTCGCGCAATAAAATTAAGATAAGATATTTAAATTTGTTTTCAAGACGTGTATGATTTCGTTTAAGTAGTATTCTGGGATGATCCACGAATCGAAACGTCAAATATCGGCATTTTTGGATAAAAAATAATCGGATCTGAACCTTGTATAATAAAACTCGTTCAATGGAGTCATCTAGCTCTTATATATTTATTTTCTCATATGAGGAGAAAGATCGAATAATCAAAGGTTTAAAAAACTATTCTGTTTTTAATAATTTTATTTTACGGAATATGACTTATCAAAATAACGCATGCCCTGTGACGCTAGCCTATTAAATTATTTGTGTTAAAAATATGGTATTATGTAAATTCTCAGAAGCGGTTTAATACTATTTATATATTTATTTGATATATATTGAATTATAAAAAGAATTTATCATTTTAGATATCGTACTTTCTCTCCCACGAAACCTCCAGTAAAATATTAATCAATGTTACGAATATTATTTTTTCGTATTCTAAAACATGCGTAGTTAGCAATTTAAAAGTACACTTTATTATCGGAACAAAACATAC
The DNA here is from genome assembly GCA_000827895.1 of Thelohanellus kitauei. Lineage (NCBI taxonomy): Eukaryota > Metazoa > Cnidaria > Myxozoa > Bivalvulida > Myxobolidae > Thelohanellus > Thelohanellus kitauei. Next base: position 72,280 of record JWZT01002861.1, on the reverse strand, counting down.
ACATTTTATGGTAATTATCGTTTTTTCATAAATTTACTTGTTGAAGCAGGTTTCAATATTAGATTCTCAAATTTTCAGTTCTGATATAAATGTGTTTATGACACGTGAGTATGTAAGACTGAATATGTCGTACTATAACTGATCAAAGCAGCCAATGAAAACCTAAAAATTGTAGGAAATGAAAAGATCATACTAGTAGGATATTGATGACGAAGCCTTTAAATATTTCATGAATACAACTGTGCTACCTTAAGTGGTCAGATTGAATGTTTTATTGACTGAACTACACTACCCTACACGATTATAAGGATATATTTATCTGTTTATGTGCTTCATTTGACAGATTCGAATTTCTATTTATTCAAATAATAATATTGATTTCAGAAATGCGTGAGAGTATGGTCAAAATTTTAGGGTACGACGCATGATCGAATGTTCTCACTTTGATATCTAGATGTCTTTTTTTAATAATATCCTAATTGAACATGTGTAGGCGTATTCTTTGAGAAAAGATATATGATGTTTGTAAAATCTTGAATATATGGATGATCAAAAACTTTTTTTTTATAGATACAAACCTATCGGTCAAAAACCACTAGTTTTTTTATAATTCAAGCAGTGGTAGATTATATTTTTTCCAGGATTAGCTTTTATCATAAATTAGTTTTATTAATTATTATATAATGATTCAAGTAATTTGGGTAAAAATATCTGATATAAAGTCATTGATTGTCAAGATGAATGTCAGTAAAATACACTGAAAATAGATACTGTTTTGTGAATAGAGTGGGGGTGGGTATAGTTCCATATTCGTAAGAGAATACATCTTTCATACATCGAAAAACATGTGTATGTGTTCTATGGCATCTATCCTTCTTTTCATTACATTGTAAAAGCGTTCAAATCTGACTTGAAAATGTACAATTCAATTTTATTCAGTTAAATATGTTTTTAAGATCATTTCAATAAATGACGAGAAATATCGATGAACATTATTAGTGACCACATAAATCATCATAAAACTAAAATTGAAAACCTAGTGTTATTGTCATATAATCGAAACAGGGACAACCAATTCAATGGTCACAACCGAAAATTGAGTAGAGAGTAATTCAAATTAATCATGAATATAAACCAGTATCTTTTTAATGATTGATCATGCGTGTTGTTAGTAACTTATAACAACAATGCTTTTCCAATTTAATCATATCATAATCGAATTTCTGAGCTGAGTATTTCAATGTTTGAAAACTGGTCATATATATAGATAAAAATGAGCATCTTAATATCCTACGTTCTTCTCTCAAACATTTAGATGCAGTAAATCATCCACGAACACCACAATTTACTCATGAAAATTTTGACTAAAATAAGAGGAAAATAATAATTAGAGGAATTGAATGTTATCTTTGGTGTTCATAAATTCAGAAAAATATCTGCGTTGTCTTGCAAGCCTGAAGGGCAGTCTATCTACAATGAAAAACTCGAAGAAAATTCTATATTTAACCCTGTGCGTTAGTTTTAGTAAGTCATGTATAATTGGAGACACTTGCCCGACATTTATTTGGGTTTATGTGTTCTTTTTAAAAAGAAAAATAATACCCAAACACTGAATATTGAACTGATAATTTAGGTCTTTGTTGCAATTAGTGACGAAAATTCTTTACTATTCAAGAAATACCACATGAAATGATACCGCACAAAAAAGACGGACAATGACGTATAGGAACGGTTTCAGAACACTAATTGACCATTAGGCGAGAAACAATCTAGTATCCTCGTGTAAAATATTTGTAATTCAGTGCCATTTTTCATACTAAGAATTAATTCAAATCAATTATGCTCTATAAATGATAAATGTAACAATGGTTCGCCACCGTGCATCCAGTTTCTTCATTCACGACTTGCGCGAATATATCTGTAATAATTAACATGAAAAATAGGTACTTCGGACACATATAGACACTCTTTGAAAAACTAAAACTCTCATTACAATACCTTCATAAATTATCCATAAAGGATCAGCCGTAATCAAATATAATGCAGTATAGAAAACCAAAACCACTGCAACTCAGGAAACAAGTAGCGAAAGTGTTATATCCGTCACTTTTTCATTGTGTCTGCAGATACACCATTTTTCATTCCGAATGGCCGATTTTCGCGCATGACTCGAAATGTTTCAATCGGAATGGCCTAATATTGCATTCCGAGTGGCCGATTTTCGCGCATGACTCGCAATGTTTCAATCGGAGTGGCCTAATATTGCAATCCGAATGGCCGATTTTCGCGCACGCTCGAAATTTTTACTGCACCATATCATTTTTCATCCAGAAAAGTCGAGGATTTCATTAAAAAAGCCGATTTTTAAAAATAATAAAATTAATTGAAATGTTCCAGTTAAAATGCTTTTGGCGAAAAACGCATTGATTAGCGAATCCAACCCTCGCCGTCGTTCCGTGAAATTTGAGTGGACGCTTATTTTCGAAATGCAAGAGCATTATCAAATCCAGAATGGCAATTTTTGATGGGAACACTCTTCGGGCCACAGCCTCGGAAGCATTCACTCAGATCTCACGGAGCGACTTTAGAGTTGGATTCGCGAACCAATGCGTTTTGCGTCAAAAGCATTGCAACGGGAACATTTCAGTTAACTTTCAATTATTTTTATTTTTTTTTAAAAATCGGATTTTTTAATGAAATCCTCGACTTTTCTGGATGAAAAATGATATGGTGCAGTAAAAATTTTGAGCGTGCGCGAAAACCGGCCATTCGGATTGCAATATTAGGCCATTCCGATTGAAACATTGCGAGTCATGCGCGAAAATCGGCCATTCGGAATGCAATATTAGGCCATTCCGATTGAAACATTGCGAGTCATGCGCGAAAATCGGCCATTCGGAATGCAATATTAGGCCATTCCGATTGAAACATTGCGAGTCATGCGCGAAAATCGGCCATTCGGAATGCAATATTAGGCCATTCCGATTGAAACATTGCGAGTCATGCGCGAAAATCGGCCATTCGGAATGCAATATTAGGCCATTCCGATTGAAACATTGCGAGTCATGCGCGAAAATCGGCCATTCGGAATGCAATATTAGGCCATTCCGATTGAAACATTGCGAGTCATGCGCGAAAATCGGCCATTCGGAATGCAATATTAGGCCATTCCGATTGAAACATTGCGAGTCATGCGCGAAAATCGGCCATTCGGAATGCAATATTAGGCCATTCCGATTGAAACATTTCGAGTCATGCGCGAAAATCGGCCAATTGGAATGCAATATTAGGCCATTCGGAATGAAAAATGGTGTAAATGAGAAATATTATTTGTTTATTAAGTTGAGGTTGCCTGTAGTCCGATAGCATGATCGAAATATACTCAGATTGGGGTATTTGATCAGTTTTTACATATGATACTTGTTTTGGAATGTTGAAATTGTCATATATGGTAAATTTTTGGAATCTCATCGATAAAATCAAATTATTTCATAGTTTAAAATGAATTATTTATTTACCGTTATTTAGGACTTAATTCTAATTAATTTGTATCGAACATTTTACAATTATACTGATGTAAAGGGATGAAAAATAAATTGAGTCTGATGTCTAGTTATCGTTATGGGTGGTTCACAATTATTCTATTTAGACAATCCAGTTAATTATGCAATTCTAGTTCCAAATTGTGAGTGTAGATGCCTTGGGACAACTTGCCAATGATACATGATAAACTGTGGAAAAATATTCACAGAATTTTTAAGAAAAATTTCAAAATATTTGTTAAATTTCAACTCAGAGAGTCCAGTATCTAGATGCAAAATGGAGAGCCAAAAAACAAATCACAAGTGATTAGAACATGATGTTTATAAGGTCAATCGGCTGAATGATTAGATTAGCTGAAATAGTTTGAAGAGATGACTATAGATGCGTAAAAAGTTTTTTCGCTATTTTTGTGAATGGTTAGATGTATATCGTAATTAAAGTGATTCGGCGCGTGCGCGGAAAATTTTAAAATTGATTATTTATGAGTAGGCATGTAAATGGTGAAATATCTAACAGACTAAAAAAGAGATTTAGGTTGAAATTTTGTATGAACTAAATAGATTTATCATAGAAATCGTTCGTACAGATACGTGTGATAAAATGTGCCTTAAAATAATAAATATGGTTCGATTATATAGATCAAAAATGACAGCATAATATGAAGTAACTACGACCGAGTATTAATAGAAGATAACTTTTGAATAAAGTTATTGGAGTCTTATGGTGTTATATTATTCAGTTTAAATCGTGTTGTTTACACCCCTACCTATCAGAAAAATCATATTCTATCTTCTAGTTGTAAATATCTGATAATTTAGGATAGTTGCTAAGTCTTTTAACAACTATCGCAGATAATCGTATAGAGATTTAGACAGTTGTCAGATATACCGAGAATCGTCATGAAGATAATCAGATTGCTAAATAGACACAAAGACGGTTATGAGAAAGAGATAAGGCTTGGAATTGCGTAGAAAAACGATCCGATCTCTTCCGATAAACAAATGTCACAAATATTACAAACATTTTATATATTCGAAATATTATATTCGTGGGTATTTCTGTCGTTGTAGTCGTAGAAGTGTCGGATGCTTAACCACTATACTCTACATCAGATAAAAATTTGATTATGGCGTCATCATTTCAGAAAAAGTGGTAACGGTCTTTATAAAGCGCAAAATCAGGTTTCGGTTAGTATCCGCTATTGTAACATTTTGTGAGAATATGTTCATTAAGATTGGATATATTGTGGTCTTCTCCATCTCTTTCTTGCATTTAGTCAATGCGATAATTCCAGGTTCGAATTGTTGCTACAAAGTTCGCATTTAATTAATAAGCACATGGTTAAGAAAAATCTCACCCTCGCAGCCTACAATGCTCTATCGGGTGTTCTTCCGCCACCCCAAGTAGTTCTTATGATAGGTAATTATTTTGCTAGAAATAGATCGAGTGGAATACAATATGAAGTATGATCCTCGGCCGTGTGATCAAACCTTCCCGGTCGCTGTGCCTGCTTCTCATAATGGCCGATATGTAAACTTCCTCCTAAATCAGGCTCCAAGGGCATCCTTAATGATGCATCGGCAGTTGATTTACTCGGATGAATACATTTTATCTTTAGATGGTCAAAATGCCGATTCCGTGCAGAGATTAGAAGGCTTTGATCCATTCTTCTATATTTTTGTCGAATTTTTGAGAAAAGATTCAAGTGTATTGATTTCTCTTTATCAGCGGACAGCAATTAGTGCTCTTCCCGATTCTAACTCGGATTATGTTGAGCCATCAGTCAAGTTAGATGTCAGCGACCCAAATTGTCCTATGTGCGCAATTATAATGGTATGATTTTTCTTTTAATATTTTGAACCTCAATAAGCGCTATATTTTGACCATCAAGGGACAGAAGGGGGCAGAAATTGACAATTACTTCCAATTTCGCGTAATGTCTGAGCCGAGGTCATGGGTTCAAGACGACATGGGAGGCTATAGAGAGTCCGAATTATCTGGCTATTTGCAAGAATGCCCGGAGTCTTACCGAGTTTCTACACCTCCGACGGTAAAACTCGTAGTGGAATCCTTTTGTGAGGTATCTTTTCAATATGACCAAGAACTGTCGAATAGACATGTATTTTAAGCACGTCACAGATGGGAGCTTTGCCAGAGCATCCTATGAACAAGTGTCAAAAGATGTTAGCCCAGATGGAAAAAGTTTTCTTCACGGTCAAGTTGAGATAACTAATCTCGTTGTTGAGAGGTATTCAGATGCGATTGGTTTTCGTTTAAATTAATCAGCTCGCGTAATCACTAATGATGACTACCTCCCTTTGCTCGATGTCCAACATCAGCCAGACAGACATTGCGATGTAGGAAATATGGTAATTGATGTTAACGACCTCAGCGATTGGTTTTTCGGAAGATACTCTATGGGCGACGGAGGATTTCCTTGCTCTCTAGATCGCATAAAGTGAATCCTCAGCCAGGCGATATTGTCGTTTCGAAAAGGCCTACCCTAGGACTTTCACTGAATTGTCTTGCGGAAATTCAGAGCTGATGGAAGCTGACTGATGATTAAATATTCATCAAGATTTGAAATAAACGAAAAATTATGAAATATATTTCTTTGATTGATTTTGTATTTTTGTTTCAATTCTTAAATACTCAGTTCATTTAATCGAGTCATTAGCTCTTCAATGGTTTTCAGGGTTAATTCTTTCTAAATCTCTTTACTTTCGATGATTTCTTTAACTCATTTGGAAGTTCAGTCTCTTTCAATCCGTCAATATTCGATTACACATATCAAAGGTTGTTTGAGAGATTGAAGCTATTAATGATTAAATGAAGTGATATTTGACTGGTTAGTTAACTTAAATGTAAGCCAACAGGACCGTTATGGATATCTTAAATGCTCTCCTACATATTTTTATGGTCTCTACCATCATACCTAAATATCAATCTATAGGTATAAACTTACATAAAAATTGACAAAGCCCTGAATTGGTAAATAGTGACCCTTTCAAAAACGCCGGTTTTAAATTGAGGTTTATGTTCATTTTGACTAGGAATGATTGAATTGTTATTTTTAGTGATGATAGAAGCATATGTATTAGATCATAAAATCGACTTTTGAACATTAATTACCATCCTAATTCGAGAAACGCAGGCGCATCGTCGTGAATGTAAATATAGGATTTTTCGATCTGCTTAATAATCCTAGCAATCAACTGAATAAAAATTGCCTAAAATTAAAAATTTATAAAATCTGCGGCATTAAAAACCATTATTAATAAACATTTATGTTTTCGGTTAATTTCAAATTCTAAAATACACTGTCTCTGCAAACTAATAAATGGAATTGATAACCAAAATCTGATAAATGTTGGCTTAACGAATTTACACATTGGATAGAAGTAAAAAACCATGTTTGCGATGTGAGCATGACTAGTTATCACAAAATTTGACATTAGCCAAAAGTCGTTAGAGACTTATGGTTCAAATGAAGACCCAAAATAGATAATCGCGAAGAAATTATAACGTTGTTCTTGGTTTGTATTAGCCTTCTCTATTGAAATGAACCAGTAATAAGTTAAATTTATTGTAGGTAATGGCCATAAATCAGACAAATCTTTTGAAGAGAACATTGAGCAATATGGGTTTAAATTTGAATAAAGTATAAAATTTAGTATTCATCATCTATTATTCCAAATTTTACAAGGTTATCATCCTCTTCATTCTAATTTACCATTATTTTTGGTCTTGGAAAAAAATTGGGTTTTATATTTTCTAAGCAGCAAGTCTTTAGAATATGAAAAGGAGCTGAAAATTCAGAATATGAGCATTAAAATGTATATTATCGTGTTTATGGTAGAAAATTGTGATAGGATGCAACTTTTATTCAGTAGATTGCAAGATTATTATGGTCATTAGAAGTTTTATTGCATAGCCTCGGAAATAAAATTGGCATCAGTATTTACTCCAAATGATGAATATTTTGTAAATATCGACCTTACAATACAGGCATAAGGTTTCAAAAATTATTTTAAAATGAATTACAAATGTACTCGTTATAATGCTTTCGAAGGAAAAAGGGTTCATTCACAAATCCATCAGGTGTATTGATTTCAGTTTATTGCCCTTTTAAGGTTGCAATAGTTTGTTGCAAAAATTTAACATCTTCAATAATGAAATAAATCTTAATTATCAAGTTGCATCCGGAATAACAGCAGATCGATTGGATTGAGCCTTTGAACAAAGGTTAAACAAACAACTAATTCGTGACTCTGATTTATTACGAGTCAGGGCCAATTTTAAGAGTAAAAATACATGTATAATTAATTTAAAAACCATTTGAGTTTCTGGTTTATTATATAGCATGTATTGATTGATCGCACAATTAGAACAAAGTGTCTAAATATCTTGTGTGTTAGCGGTGTCAATGTAGTATATAAATCATATTTTTTAACAATCTACATTTGTCAAATAAAAATCAATTATTAGTAATAGTTAACATTCGATTCCATCATTCAAGAGAGAGCGATCATGTAATAGAATTTAGCCGTCACGAAATAGTATTTTTTCAGCCATATCTCTACCACTGAAATTGATCGAGCTGTATGCTTAGAAAATGAAGACTAGAACAAAGCCGGACTTGATTATTTTTAATTCTAACATTTTGTAGGCAGCTACTACATCAACGAGATTTCAAAGAAATCAAAATGGCACAAAATGTATCTGAAAAATCTAACAGCTTTACCTCTGTAGTATTTCAAAAATAAAACTTCAAAATTACTCCATGTTATTAAATATTCTTTGAAACCGTAATATCTTTATTTGAATTAATTTCATTCCATAAATTTGGAAATTGGGAACGGATAATTGCTTTAAATCAATCATATTTTTGTGTTCAAGATCATATAAATTTGATATCTCATTTGAGTGATATTTGTATATATGGGTCTTGCTATGAATACCGCCCTCCTTCTCCCATAGTCGATCAGATTAAAACGTTATTGGATTTAACGATATATTAGTTGACCAAACAAGTTATTTTTCAATATATGAAAGGTTTGTAAAGAACAAATATTCTAGAATTGGATTCATTTTAGAGAACAGTATCCACCTCGACATCCGATTAAAATAAAATATCGTTGTTTTCACAGTAAGTACACATGTTTTACATTATTAACTTCCTGAAATATTCCCACATGAGGAGTTTGCGTTTCAACATATCGTCAGAAAAAGAATCATCAAGGAATCTAATAAAAGAGAACATTGCAATTTACAACATTTTCCGTCCCAAATGGCCCATTTTCAGATGATAGAATTCAATTGTTTTTTACGTTGTATTTATAATTAAATAGATATTTTCATAGATTCTTCCTTTTATGGTTGTGAGAACATTCATTCAGATTATAGAGTGGAATCTATTCTGTCTTTTACAGAGATTTGATTATACCTAACACAAAAGCCTCTTTCTAAAATTTACTTTGTATAATAAATTTATGTCGGAACCTTTGAAAGTCATCATCGGAAACTCGGCCATTTCGAACCGAAAATGATGTATTGACAATACATAAAAGAGAAAAGACATGCCGATTCAACCACCATATATTAAGAAAATCAGGGCCTTAGAGTTACCAATGAATATGTTATGAATGTAAATGAATTAAAAATGTTTTCAATATTAGTAATACCTGGAGGCAATGATAAAACAAGCATAGTTTCGACAATCTCACTACTTGATAGGTCATGGTAACGGATTTTAAAAATCAATTCTTTTTAATGAGTTAATACAAATCTAGCGTTTCACGATATCGAAATCCGAAGTGTTGATGTGAGAGTACAGATTTATGAGTGTAGAATCTATTAAAACAAGCATCACAGAGGCACACTGCGAATGAAATATGGGTATTGGATGGATCGAATGAACTGCAGACAGAAAGATATTTTTGTTAAATTACAGGATAGAAACGGGAGAATACGCACTTCGCTTTATATCTAGACAGGTCTAAACTGGTACTACAATCATCATGAATGTAATTTTTTCAACTTAAACATCTAAAGCTTCTGTATATTTAGCTAATATTCATCAGGTTTAAAAAAAATTCAGGATCATACTACATGTGCTTGTATTAATATCAACTAGAGGGCTCAAGACTTTTTTGTTTAGATTTGATGAATTTCGCTCAACAAAATAATAGAAATATCATTGAATCAATATTTTAATACTGAAATAAAGCAATTAGAAGAATCCATGATGATTTGGAGTAATTTTTTTATTTCATATATTTTACGCTACTCAATACATAACCAAGGCTTCTCAGTTTTAGAATCAATATGTTCGAAATGTTTTAAAATAAATTTGTGGTAGTATTTTGACTGCAATATTTATAGAAAATCACCATTATTCATATATCCAATCAGAAATTTCGTTTTATAGATCTGAGAATGTAATCTTGTTATTTACATTCGAGATATAGAATGTCAATCTATAAACTAACAATCTTCTTGAATAGTAGTTCACGCTCAATAATTTGTGATTAAAAATGTCAGTTTTCAACGCTACATAAAAGTTTAAGGGTTTTAATAGAATAATATCTTTTCTCGTTGCCATGACTCATCAAAATCAAATAAGACTGAAAACTTTATTGATATACAAGTGTATGATCATTCTCTCATATGTAACTTCAACAAAAATCTTTCTTGTAAATAATCTTAGGAGCTTCAACTCAGATGTTGAAGAGCTGTTGAGGTGTTTGGATCGGTGGAACTTCGAGACATTCTTCAAAAGCACTAGAGAGAGAATCTAAAAAATTAATTTGTCCCTGTTCAAAATATTTGAGACATTTAGATATAAACTCTGGAGAAGCTTTGGATGAAAATTGTGTAAATTATAGTCATATCAATAATTATCGTTCAATCATTTTTCTTTAAAAATTAAATTTACTTGAAGAATATATAATAAAACACGAAATTGTAAGTGTTAAATTCATGTTAATCCGACTTTTTCTAACAATTATATTTTAATATACACCATTTTTGATTCCGAATGGCCATATATTGCATTCCGAATGGCCGATTTTCACGCATGACACGAAATGTTTCATTCGGAATAGCGTAATATTGCAATCCAAATGGCCGGTTTTCGCGCATGCTCGAAATTTTTACTGCACCATATCATTTTTCATCCAGAAAAGTCGAGGATTTCATTAAAAAAGCCGATTTTAAGAAAAAATTAATTGAAATGTTCCCGTTGCAATGCTTTTGACGCAAAACGCATTGGTTCGTGAATCCAACCCTCGCCGTCGTTCCGTGAAATTTGAATGGACGCTTATTTTCGAAATGCAAGAGCATTATCAAATCCAGAATGGCAATTTTTGATGGGAACACTCTTCTGGCCACAGCCTCGGAAGCATTCACTCAGATCTCACGGAGCGACTTTAGAGTTGGATTCGCGAACCAATGCATATTGCGTCAAAAGCATTGCAACGGGAACATTTCAGTTAACTTTCAATTATTTTTATTTTTTTTTAAAAATCGGATTTTTTAACGAAATCCTCGACTTTTCTGGATGAAAAATGATATGGTGCAGTAAAAATTTTGAGCGTGCGCGAAAATCGGCCATTCGGATTGCAATATTAGGCTATTCCGATTGAAACATTTCGAGTCATGCGCGAAAATCGGCCATTCGGATTGCAATATTAGGCTATTCCGATTGAAACATTTCGAGTCATGCGCGAAAATCGGCCATTCGGATTGCAATATTAGGCTATTCCGATTGAAACATTTCGAGTCATGCGCGAAAATCGGCCATTCGGATTGCAATATTAGGCTATTCCGATTGAAACATTTCGAGTCATGCGCGAAAATCGGCCATTCGGATTGCAATATTAGGCTATTCCGATTGAAACATTTCGAGTCATGCGCGAAAATCGGCCATTCGGATTGCAATATTAGGCTATTCCGATTGAAACATTTCGAGTCATGCGCGAAAATCGGCCATTCGGATTGCAATATTAGGCTATTCCGATTGAAACATTTCGAGTCATGCGCGAAAATCGGCCATTCGGATTGCAATATTAGGCTATTCCGATTGAAACATTTCGAGTCATGCGCGAAAATCGGCCATTCGGATTGCAATATTAGGCTATTCCGATTGAAACATTTCGAGTCATGCGCGAAAATCGGCCATTCGGATTGCAATATTAGGCTATTCCGATTGAAACATTTCGAGTCATGCGCGAAAATCGGCCATTCGGATTGCAATATTAGGCCATTCCGATTGAAACATTTCGAGTCATGCGCGAAAATCGGCCATTCGGA
>JWZT01002861.1:30479-57394 GCA_000827895.1 Thelohanellus kitauei | reverse complement strand
AATTGGCTGGCTTTTTATTTTATCTAGCAAAGAAATTTTACTGTAAAGTGTCAAATCATTTCTTGGCATTTTAGGATGGGTCAAATCTTAGAAAAATAAAATTGTTAACAAATAAGTTCACGCACTGTTCATGTGCGAGGTGTATTGGTAACTGAATAAAACCGGCTTACGTCGCACTGATCAGCTGTGAGACTACACATCATATCCAATTACTGTACCAATTACTGTACATATTTTTTCTTGAGAATATGTTTAACATAATGTGTACTGTGATCTTAAATTTACTGTCCCAATTAAGCGGAATTTTGTCCCAATTAAACGTATAAATTTACTATTGATGTCTTGGTTTGGTTTCTGTTCTTTGAGATTTGTCCCAATTAAGCGGCTGTCTCAATTATACAGTGTCACAATTAAGCGGAATCGACTGTATATTTTATTAATTACCTTCAACTTTTTTAATCGATTGTGTTACGTTTAATGCATTTTAACAATCTTCTCAGAAACGTAAAGGCAACATTTTTACTGTCAGAGTTATTAAATAATAATTATCAATCAAAATTATTATTAAGTGTAATCAGATGATAAATAGTGTTAATTACGTCTTTAATTGTTATGTCATTCATCAATACATTTGTCTTTACTTTTCTCATTTGTTCCGTCGAATCATTTTGGTGGTCTGAACCCAAAAGATGTGACCCGGTATTATTCATCTTTCAAAATATTTACAGTATTTGTAAATAAATTACGATTTTTTTGGTTCATAATTGTATATTATGTTTCGATACTTTTTAGATTTTAGTAAGTCTCGTATTTGATGATTGTTAGAATTTCGTCTTGTTCCTCTCGGATAAATTCGGCATTTTTCAAATTTTTACACTATTTTATCCGTTTGTTTGCTAGGTTAACATGTCATTTTTGTACAAACGGGATGTATCTTGGCTTTACTCGTTAATCACAGGATCATATACACTGTGTATTTCGCTCCAGAAATAAGGGCTCATTATTCATCAACGCATCTTTTTGACCGAACATTCATGTATTTAAACGTAAAACTGTAAAATACGATAAACATATGATTGATTCTAATTGTTTTCTTCATATCAATAATAATTTTATCTACGTATATCCTGAAAATCTCTGACAATCCATTTTTTACCTTTTCGACATTTGGAATCTCAAATGATTTTATGTACGTTCCACATTATTTTTCATGGGAAAATACCCCTCAAATTAATTTCTGACATGATATCCAAACATAAACACAAAATTTTTATTCTTGAAATAACGGAGCTAGTGTCAAATATATTAAATCGATCAGAGTTAATATTTATTAAAATTATCTTTAACATACGTTACATAAACTATTTAATCATATTTGGTTAGCCTAAAGTGCGGATTTTAAAATTATTATTCAGAAATTTATAGTATTTGCGACATTTATTTCGCCTTTGTTTATGCCAAATCGATATTCAAGGTTCTTAATAACGGGTCTTTTGGATAAATAGTGCTGCGATCGACCCTCCATACTTGCCGCATCCTTTTTTACGAATGTGCATGAAACTGTCGCGAGTTAATAAATAGCTGCAATATCATATGTTTTCATGATAAATCCATGTGGTTTTTTGTTCAACATTCATCTCTCGTTAAATTATAGTGAAAATCAATTTTTGTTTCTCATTTTCTAAGCCATTAATCCTCTACGTGTGCTTCAATTCTCAACTATTTATCTCTTATCATAAAAAAATATTTCATTTTACTTCATGAAATACGGGATTATCATCCTAAACCGCCTTCATCTCACCATAAACCGCACACATATCATTCGAAACCGCGTGTATCTCATTATAAACCGTACAGGAAAGATATACATATAAATTTGTTTTAAAATGAGATAAAATAGTAGTTATCGTCGTTTTTTAAGAATTATTTGTATATTTCTGGTGTGCGGTTTTTGATGAGATTGGTGCGATTTAGGATGAGAACCCTGTAATGGAAAGATCGTTAAAGGCGAAATCTATTGATTTATAAATATAAAAAATCCAACCCACTTCAAGTATTAGTTAGTGAATTTGATATTAAGACACGGATTATAGGGTGAGAAAACCACTTTATGAATCGCCATACCTATTAAATCAGCCAAATATCTATGATTCGGATTGATAAAGATTATACTGATCATGATAATTGATATCCAGATCAAATTGAGCAGTAATTTCATCAAAATTATTATCTACATTCAATTGAAAAAATCACTCATTTTGAATAACTTTCTTTATCAAAGTCAAATAAATGACTTTGTAATATACTTGCAGCTTCAGAAATGACTCAGTTTCACACGCTGAAATTTTTATCAAAAAGAACTATCAGCAACAATCATACTCACAACGCATGACCATATTGCACACTTATTTTTTAATTTGCAAATTAACATGGACTTGCTCCACTATATCGAAAACAGTACAGTTAAATTTGATCAAAATGGTTTATTTTAGATGATGTATTCTTACTTAGACCGCTTCTATTAAATTAAGTTAAAATAAGCATGTGGCTTTATTAAATATTACATATTACTTATTATAATTGAGAATATTTTATCTTCTTAATTTTTATTTATTTTTCCAACAAAAGATGGGTTGATCTTTATAATTTATTAAAAAATGTTGCCAATAAACGACTCTATGTCAGGTAAGGCAATAAAAATATGTAAATGAATAAAGGATTGATTTCAATTAAGTTATTTGGTTCAAGGAATCTTTGAATTAATACAAAAATATGATTATAATCAACCGGAGTTTAAAAGTAAATAAAAGATTTAGTTGCGGTACAGTTCTTAGGTTTTACATTCAATAATTTATTTATACAATATCGTTAAATAATAACCTCATATTTTGGTTTTTAAGAACTATTCAAGTTCTAAATCTTTGCCAAAATACATATTTGAAAAATTTAAAGATAAATTGTCTATATATCAACAATCAATCATAATATATCTTATTGAGAATCAATTCTGACATATTTGTTTTATGAGAGCCCTTATTAAATAAAATTTATATTTGAACCGGCTGTGTCAAAATTTAACTTTGATTCATACCAACAATAAACCAGCAGTATTTTTATTTCCTATTATTATTACCAATGGGATTATTTTGCCAAATATATTAAGGATTTTCTACAAAAATGTGTGAAACAATGCCAAAATTATCTAATTAGTATTCTGCTACTATCTTATAGATACTGAAAAATTATGGGCAGCTATCAACGCCCATTTTGATTTGTTAATTTCGTCTTCTATATATTTCTGTAAGTTGACATATAAAATTTCACGAATTTGTTTTTTCTTGTGAAATAAACCGGAGTTAAACGAGTCACAATATGAATCAAAACAAACATCCACAATTTTGTTCAAGTAAATTTGTTTGGGAGTAAACATGACAAATATATTGTAAATGAAGATTTCTGGAGGAATATACATGAATCAAATACCCATGGGGTACATATGAATATTGAAATGATTTGCAATAAAATAAACTGTATTGTTTTGATTCTCGAAATTTTCCCCAATTAGGACATTTGAGATTCGCAGTTTTTTAAGTCCCTATTAGCTCATTTCTTATATTAATTTTTCCTTTAAAATTTACATGTTTTCATTTTGTCGTTGTTATTAATTAAAAATAGAAAATTTATCATTCACTGGTAATGGCTAATTATGGAGGAAATTGTGAAAACTTGACAGATGAGGTATTATTGCCTAATTTATAAGGACCTCAGATTTTATAGGTGCGTACATGATTCAACAAGTATCGTCTGTGTTATTTTTAGAAAGAATATGGTGGCATTTGTGGAAATATTACACTATTGAAGAATGTTGCCCCCTCAAATGGTTTTCAATTATTTTCATTGACGAAGAATGCCCGGAACGTATTCCGCCAACTGTCTTATGCTTGGATCGACTCTTGGTATTAAACATATTACATTTAAGGAAGCTAATATGTCGGATATCATTATTAAAGTTGCAAAATCTTGGAATGATCAAAAGTGGATGGAGTTGAGAGAATAAATTCTCATAAAATTGATATCGAGCGAATCATTGAAACGAATGCAATTATTGCTAGATTTTTAATTTCAGAGTACCTTGTCCCAAATTTTTAATTCTCCGAAGTAAGCGGTAACGAGGCAGATTTTATCATTAGATGGACATGCATAGAAACTGATTTAACGAACATATCTATGAATTAACATACCTCTGATTCATCGATACAATATTATCCATTACGATTAATAACAAAAATTGCAAAAATATATACATAACCGCAGTAATATATTTTTCTTGATAATCCAGCATCGTTAAGGCTGGTTTTATACATATCGAATTTTTCATTGAAATTATCAGTTATATTTCCACGCATTATTTATCTATTTTGACGACTTCAAAACGTTGATGATATGAAATATTAGTCAGGATAGATTGCCGCCAATATTTAAAACATCCGAACCCATATCAAATAAACGTCGTGTCCCATGTAATTAGAATAGAATTAATCATATATATGATCAAAAATTAACGAAGAAATAATCATCGTTATTAAGGCTAGAGTTTACAATATAAAACATATACGCGCGTGCGCCAAACTTATAAAAAGGCATATTATTTTGAATTCCAACAACAAAATCTTTTACCCTTGATAATATTTCTTTTGTGCTAACAGATGGTAAAAAAATCATATTGGTTAATCGTTTTTATCAAAAGGAATGAATTGAATATATAGCTGCATTATGATTGTAAATTTCTGAAAATTTTATCTTTTTATTATTTTTAAAACATTTCAAATATTCGTCATATTTCAATGAATCTCTTAAGATAATTTTAACAATAATTTAACCTAATGTCCCCGAATCCATCATTTGGAATATTGTATTTTCACGTGCCCCTTATATAGTTTTTTTCATATCGTTCTTTCCATATTTTTTAGTATGAACAATTTTCTCATATGATTATGATATTTTGGAGTGGCAAGTACATTTGTGTTTTCTGTCATCCTATTTTGATGAATTTATCAACTGAAAAGAAGTATGCATCCATTTTAGTTAAATGGGGCAGTTAATTCACCTTGTTAATTATCACAAAACAGACTGTATTTTACCATGTAAAGAGTGCACCCCTATATAAGCAGCACCGCCATAATTCTCGTAAAAATCGTATTTGATACATATATAAACTTAAGCGCCAAAATATGTTGAAAAACCAATGGATTATAGTCAAGAATGTACGGTCACCTGTACAAATTCATATTTTAGCCATAGGGATCAAATCTTTCGACAAACCATCGGTTTATATACTGTAAAGTACGGTAATGAAATTAAACGTTGTTTTAGAGTCTGTTGCTGTACTGCGGATTCACAAATAATGTTTCTTAACATAATTTTGTATAAATAGAAAAACCTTTTAAGAGCGCTAAACTCTCGATAAGCAATATTCATGCCAGAGATACATGTATTTAAAGTGAAAAACGCAGAATCTAATTATTATTACGTTGATAATGGTATCCTTTCGATTAGGAAAGCGGATAATCATTCTTACCTGAAGTATTGCATAAACTTACTTTGGACGCATCTTTGTACATACCAGGAACCAAACACGGCGGCCTTTGTAAATCTTGTGCTGAAATATTTTAACTAATAACCTGTTATATTTTGATCAGTAAATTCCGGATTCATCAATCTTAATTATTATTCCAGAAAACTGAACTCTAAATTCTCTGTTGACAGTTACAAGTAACACAACCAATACCTTTCATTAAATCTAATCATTCTGAGAGATTTTGTCATTGTTTTCATATATCTTTGATGATATCGACAAAAATAACCTGATTTCGAAATGAGTGTACATCAACATTAGAATTGCCTACAGAAATATCGTGAAAGGAATTTACACCTCTTTGCTTAATCTATACATAATTTATTTTTTTACTTAAAAAATAGATTTTTAAAACTTGAAAATACGTCTTTAACACAAAAACGTTTTTTTAAAAGTATAGAAATAAAAAATAAAAAGTCAATTGTATAGTTCAACTAGTTTTGCATTACATATTAAATGATCTCAACATATTTACACCATTTTTTTCATTTTGAATGACCAATTATTGCATTTGAATGCCTAAAGATCTGCACACGTTCAACATTTTTACTGCATTATTTCATTTTTCATCCAGAAATGTCGATGATTTCATCAAAAAACATTGTTTTTAAAAAAA
This sequence comes from Thelohanellus kitauei, assembly GCA_000827895.1. NCBI lineage: Eukaryota > Metazoa > Cnidaria > Myxozoa > Bivalvulida > Myxobolidae > Thelohanellus > Thelohanellus kitauei. The sequence continues at coordinate 51,143 of JWZT01002861.1, read as the reverse complement.
TATTAGTGGAAAATTAATTAAAATGTTATCGTTGCAACACTCTTGATGCAAAATGCGTTGATCCGCGAATCCAACCTTCGCAGTCGTTGCGTGCAATCTGAGTTGACGCTTCTTCTCGAAATGGAAGAGCACTATCAAATCCAGAATAACTGTTTTTGATGAGAAAATCCCATTAGCCACAATTTAGGAAGCGTTCCCTCAGAGCTCAAGGAACGACTGCTAAGGTTGGGTTAGCGAATGAACGAGTTTTGCATCGAGCGTTACAACGGGAACATTTTAATTAACTTTCAAATAAATTTATTTTTTAAAAAAATCTACTTTTTAAAGGATCTCATCGACCTTTCGGGCTGAAAAATCAAGTTTTGTAGTAATAATTTTTGATGTGCGCAGATCTTCGGCCATCAAAATGCAATAATAGACCATTCGGCATGAGAAATAGTGAAGTTCGCTTCTCATATATTCATGATTACGATTACAGGAGTAGTACAAATCAATATGCAATTATTACAAATCATTGCGCAATCAAAATTGTTCAGTATTTTTACACTGAAAATGATAATTTGTATATTCACTTACTTTTCGAGTCTCATAATAAAGAATTTTACCGTCATGCTCAAATCAATTTGCCAATTTGTGTGAGGCTTTTTAGGTAATACAATCTCTAATATGCATTTCTTACACAAAAACAACCTCTTGAGATAATAAAATGGCATGTTTCACAATAGTATTATTTCCTATTCAAGACGAGTCTTTTAACATTAATAATTTTTAATTTAATCCAAGACATTTCATTGTTGACCATCACTTTAGAGCGATTCTAAATCTATTAAGCACGATATTCCTTTTTTATAATTATCAACTTTTCATATAGGCATTTTTGTTTTTTCAACCTAAAATCTAATTAAAAAATCCGAATTTCAGCTGCGCTTTGATTCAGAACACCGCTGTAATAAACGTTACATTTTAATTAAAAAAAAATTTCCAAAATTCAAAATTTCTTACAAGGGTGGTATTATAAAACCTGTTTACACCAACCTTCATTTTTCAGTCAATTTCAAAAATTCTAAAACACCCTATCAATTTAAAATAATAAATGGAATCAGTAGTCACATACTGATCAATGTTATCTTTAACCAATTGACACAGGACAGAAGTAAAACAACTAAGTGAAGAATGTGAACATGAGTATTTATAAAAATAATGGGTGTTCACAAAACTTCATAAGAGCCATAAGCTTAATAAAGACTCAAAACCGATAGTAGCGAAGAAAATAGAATGCAGTTCTGACTTTTTTAAATCTTTTTCGATTTCAACGAGTCAACCATGTGGGAACAGTATTGTAACAAACGCCTAAAAATGAGGCAAATTTTTTGAAGAGAACGTTGAGTGATTTCAGGTCAAATTTGAATAACTTATAAAATGTGGTATTCATCATCTATAAAACCCTATTTGACAACGTTTACGATGTCCTCTTCAGCCCAATTCACAATTTAAATCGTTGTTTTGAAAAAAATACTATCTAAAGATTTTCACTACAGGTGGTCTTGAGGAAATGCAACGAAATGAAAATTCAGAATGCAAAACTCTGTCATATTTTTCTTTCTGCCTAATTTTCAGCCAAAAACAATTTTCCTTGAATTTTAGCTTGAATTAAACTAATAAATATTTCGCATTTTTCGTTTTTACATCCATGAGCACGCGCATAATAAATGATGAGATCTTAAATAATATTAGGCTTAGCATTGAAAAAAAATAAAGAAACTGTAGAGTATCTTCGGAATGTTGTTTAGATATATATGTACTCAATTATTCATTGCCGACGGGTGATTTTAGACGAATCAAATAATTTAAAAGGTTCATTTTAAACACAAAGTACATTAAACCGAACATTTTCATTTGCAGAATCTCTATGAAGAATTAGTTACTCCGCTAAATGAAAGTTAATCTAAATTTCCATGTTATTTTGATTAAAATTTATTGCTGTTATTGCATTTTATAACCATTTTTTGAAAACCCTGTCTATTTTACGCTTTTGTCCTAATCTTGTTCCAAGAGTGCTGAAAAACAGGTAAGGGTTTACCGTGTAATTAATAAATTGATTATTATCGTGCGCATGTAAAAAAATGTTATTTCGGGGAAACATTTATTAAGTCGACCGCATTGATATTATATAGATCGAAAAACCATATAATTCAGATTGCAATACAAACATTGTGAAATATCTTTGGAGAAGTGGTTGCATTGTTTCATGAAGCAAGAATAAAAGCAGTTGTTATTGGGTCTGAATGAGAAAAAAACTCAATTCACTCCCTGATAAGACTCGATAGAACACGATGACCAATTAAAAACTATATTGAATTGTAACATTGTAAAAAATTAGGCAGTTCAACTCGAGGAAGAGAGTATGAGCGTTTTCCCCAAAATAAGGTGTTAACAATTAAAGATCTTCAAGGAACACAGGAGCCACATAAAAATAAGGAACAAACCCAAGTGATTGTGGAAGGCCATTAGAATAATGATAGTCCTGTCGATCATAATCTGTCATAAATTTCAGAAACACAAATCATATATTGTCGAATCAAAAACAACATAACAAATCAACAACTACTAGCATTTTCTAAAATTTTAAGAAACATAATAACTGTGCATGCGCATACAATTAGCGTCCATGATATCTTAGAAATACGATGATTTAATCATTTAGATCCAGTATAATCGTAAAAATTGCCGATAAAAATAGTTGAAAATCTGATGATCGACGGATTGTGAGAGGTATGGTGATAAATTAAGGTTGTTTTCACACACAAAATAGCCATGTCAAACTACATTCACATACCATTTCACATTAAACTACTATCAACTGTTGTACAATATAGGTAATTATATAAATCTAATTACCGATATGTCCCGACGTCAGGTAACAATATATATACAATCTCTTATAATTTATAGAACTACCCTTAATGAAACGAAATTTACTCAACGTTAATAGAATGTAAATGCTCATGCGCGCGGCGTGACTAATAATTAACAAACCAATTTATTTCAATACGACACAAATAAATGTTTATTTCTTGTGTTTCATTTCATAGAAAATTATATAAAAATATGCGAACAGTGACGAACTGTCGCGAAGATACCAATAATAAGATGATAAGAGATTAGATAATGTCACTCCTTGTTGTTAAGTAAAACTTCACCAGTATTTGAGGTAATCTATGAATGCTTAGATATGAAAAGTTTACCAAATAAAACAATTTTGGTGATCTGAAGAATATTCTACGCATGCTCACAGTTAACCTAATCTATCTTATAATTCCCAGTCAATCCTCTTTTTAATACTCATTTTTTACACTTTATAGAAAGTGTGTACCTAACTTGGTTAAAAGTTAAAAAGATCCCAAATGTGAATCCTCGTACGTAGTCATAAAAATACATGAAACATGCGAATATTTTTGATTGGTAATCACCGGGTTATGCTTTTACAAATGGATTTTTTGCATTTATAATTAGATTTTTTAATTGAAGTATTAAGTAATAAATCTATTGTTGATTAACCAAATAAAATTCGAAACTCGTCATAAAAATAATCGCAAAATTTCTTCTAATAGTCATTAAATCAACATGAAAATTATTGAAAATAGTAATGTTTCCTTTTTTTTTTATACATTTATAAGACTNGTAATCTATGAATGCTTAGATATGAAAAGTTTACCAAATAAAACAATTTTGGTGATCTGAAGAATATTCTACGCATGCTCACAGTTAACCTAATCTATCTTATAATTCCCAGTCAATCCTCTTTTTAATACTCATTTTTTACACTTTATAGAAAGTGTGTACCTAACTTGGTTAAAAGTTAAAAAGATCCCAAATGTGAATCCTCGTACGTAGTCATAAAAATACATGAAACATGCGAATATTTTTGATTGGTAATCACCGGGTTATGCTTTTACAAATGGATTTTTTGCATTTATAATTAGATTTTTTAATTGAAGTATTAAGTAATAAATCTATTGTTGATTAACCAAATAAAATTCGAAACTCGTCATAAAAATAATCGCAAAATTTCTTCTAATAGTCATTAAATCAACATGAAAATTATTGGAAATAGTAATGTTTCCTTTTTTTTTTATACATTTATAAGACTAATGGTATTCTGATAAATCCATTTATCAATGCAAACAATCCATTTACAAAAGCAAAAACCGGTATCTCATCATTAATTTAGTCTAGACTCCATCTTGCCATTAGAATTCAAGAATGGCGTGCCTTTAAATCTATAAGCAACTTTGGTTTGCACTATAAACGAACGGTGAATTTTAAGCAGAAAATATATTTCGATTATAAGGTTAACCAACTGATCAAAAACGGATCTTCTAACGCTCGCGGGAGTGTTGGGCTGTGTCGGATTGCATGAATAAGAGTTAACTACCGTGATTACTTGATTTTGTAGTTCTGTTAAAAATCTAGGAAAATATTTGTTAGTCTTTAAATTATTATCCCAAAAACGAAGTAACGATCAATGAATATAGAAATACGAGTTGTTATTCACGAGTAATAATCATCATATAATTAGGTATAAAACACACATTCTTCAATACGTCTGGAGTACCATGAGCCTAGTCCCAAATTCTCATCGAGACTCGTATTTCATAAACAGGGCAAGACTCAACCACATAATATGTGGTGTTTAATACTGTTTTTTTTTTAAATCATAACCTTGAGTTCTCGAGTCACGTCCGGCGATTTCAAACATAGATAGGTCATGTATATTTTTTATTTAGAATCTTCCCTCTATTCAAGATTTGAAAATTATGAATAAGAGGATCTAGGTAATGCTTTTCCATTGTCAGTGCTTTTCGTCCTTGAGATATTTGTCCACGATCCAGTCGTTCATTTCCCGGAATGAGACCACTAAGATTTAGTAAAACCAAGCTCTGATCATTAAAATCCATTCTGTTGACCAGCTTTGGTTTCCAATCAACGATTCCTCTCTTTCTGTTTTTTCTATAGAAGTTTGAACTATTCAATCGTAGACAAATCTAACTCCTGTCCTCGATAGTTGAGGGTATAAATGCATACAATTAGGACTCGGGAGATTTGTGCAGGCTCGTTTAGATTATTTTCGCTTTTTATGTATATTTTTATCTTCTTAACAACATACTTTTTGCGATCGGATGCACTTCATGGTGCGTTTAATTCAGATATATTAATGCTATTTAAGAATTTGTTCGTTGCTACAATTTATTATTCCCGGATTTTGTGATATTTAATTATACTTGCTCTAAGTGTAATTTCAAATATAGATATCATGTGTCAATGTGCGGGCTTTAACAGTTTTTATTGTATCTGCTAAACGACAAGTACCTCAGTTAACCCTGAATTGTATCATTTAATGCATCAAAGTTAACCCCACACAAGTACTGACCATTTTATTTGACATTAGTAGATCAATCCTTAATTCTGTGATTTTCTTTAAGGATCTGTTGAATTAACTTCCATTCCCATGTAAATATAAATAAATTTTATTAAATAATGACTAAGATTTTTGGCATCGCGATTTCTATTTTTCTTTAAGTTGTGTAAAGATATTCATAGGGTCGAGCCTTAGGAGTTATCTTGATGGATCAACGTATTTTATACTGGCTAACAATAACCAAGGAAACCATTTAGATATGTTATCGTGACATCATGAAAACTGTGCGATGGAGCATTATTTTAATTTAACCTTTGAACGTTGTAAAAAATGCAGATTTTTTGTCGGGCTCTAATGCCACATAATCTGAAACGTATCTGCATTTTTTTAAGTTCTAATCAGAGCTACTGAGTGGTGGTATTTTAATTTAGTAAACTAATTTTCATAAATGGGTTATGATTTGATGTGCTTTTTCATACAAATTATCGATAGGATGGTTAGCCCTGTATATTGTTTTTTTTTAATGCTTTTAAATATTTTGATTCCTTGAATAAATATCGTTTTGTGACAAATTTCCTGGTTAATATTGATTAATATACTCATATTGTTTCCAGACGAGGTAAGTCATTATCATAAGAATAAAGTCTGCTCCCTTTCAACAAATGAGGAACGTCCCCTGACATTATGTTAATTTACAGTCAAACTCGTGTGTTTTTTGCGAAAAAAAGAAATCGAAACATTTATTATCATATGTTCAAATTAAGTCTAAAATATGCGATTTCTGTGACATTCATGATATCGATAACAGTATATATTTGTGGGATTTAAATTGTATGATGTCTATTGGAATAACGTTTAGAAGCTATGATTGTTAACGAATGATTCGTTGAAACTTAAATAATGATTGATTTTAATCATCATAAATAAATCATTGCCACCTCCACTTTTATTAATAATTAACGACTGATATAAAACACACAACCTGAATCATGTTTTGTACTTTAAAAAGGTTGCGGCAAACAAATTAATATCTACGAGGGATTAGTTTAACGCACGAGTAGATGCAATGATATGCATGTCAGTGAATATCCAAAAGATATGAAGCCAGTTTACTCTTTTTTTATTGTAAAATATTGTTTTAGTAGTCGAGTCATTGAAGTAGAAAAATCGAATTTCAGAGAATAATTCAGGCAGATACATAAAATACCAATTAATATTAAAAAGTGCTTTAATTCTTCAATCGTGTCTCTAATTCGATCCATTCGTTACCAATGTCATCCCACTAAATCATTCGATTTGTAACGATTAATCAAAAAACATAATCAACGTCGACCACAGTTAATGAGTAAGCATTCAAACAATTACTGCCTGAGCACAGACAGAACTACAAATCAGGGTCAACTGTTTTTTCTGTTTGACAAACTCGAAAGAGTCGAAGAGGATTAATCTGTCAAATTAAAATACGTTATGGTACGAGTATCGTTTGAGTTTTTCATCATTTGTGATAACTGTACGAATACTGGGTTTTCTATCCAAATTAGATTTGGTCAAGTCCAATGTGGCGTTCGTCCTGTCCAATTTGGTGCCGCTGTTTTAGTAGCGGCTGTTTCCAGTTAAATTGGGTTTTTGCTTTAGTTTTATATGGTTTTTGCCCAGTTAAATTTGCTTTTTCGGGCCCCAAATTTGGCTGAAAACCACCGCAAAAAAGGAGCACTACCAAATTGGACTCAAAATAGTTATTTGGTCCGAAAACCTTGTATTGATTAAGAATGGTTTCGATTTGAGTCATGACTTTTTTCAAAAGGAAGACTTTAAGAATTTATCGTGAAGGATACACGGTTCAAAATACCGTTGACGACGTGAGGATGACATGATTTTATATGTTTTTATTTAACCACTGTAACAAGAGTTTATTTCATCTGATGTGTTACAGGCCTAGCATTCAAAAGTGCGCACGCCGTAAAACTGGCCCAAGTAATTTTTTTGCAAGTTCCTTATCTCAAAAATAGTTTCGAATGAATTATATGTACTTCAGCAGAGTTATAAATTCAAATGAATTGATCCTAACGATCTCACTATGATTATAATTAAAGTGACAATATTGTTAAGTAGATTTTAGCTGTAAATCAATATTCATCTGTCAGCATCACAGCAACCTTTACCCCGAATCACTGGTTCAATCTTAATTATGTCATGATGAATCTGACCCTGAGACCGAGGTTTATAAACTTTACCCAAATCTTATATCATGTGGAACGAAAACAAAGAATTTAAGTATCTTTACAAAAGTAATACTAGTCTTTTTCCGAATTAGTAATGTCTATATTTACCAAAACAAGGCTCACTAAGTACATTTTATGCTACTCTAACTAGAGTTGTCTTTAAATTTACCAAATTTTTTTAACATTAATATCTGACACAAGACACAATCGTTAACGGTTTAATGTTAATTGATGAAGCTACAAATGGCAAAATATATCATGGATAAAATCCTGTTATCCGATTATACCCGGCGACTTTCTTGTTAAATTATAAATATTTTGGTTTGAATTATCTGAGACAACAAATAGACTGCGAAATTGTCTTCTTTCAAGTAATGATAAAGTGAAATGAAATGACATTTGCTATTAGCAACGAAGATGAACGAAATTACTTCGTAAGCACTAATTATTTTATAGGAAAATGATAAAAAATCAGGTTTTTTTGATTAATATCTGATATAAAATATCGGGTTAGGTTTTAGTCGTGAATGAAATTTATTCTCCAACATAAACCAGGTTGGATTTGATATAATGCTCATTACTAAAAATTGGCGATTGCGCAGACACTAACATGCACTTAAACTGCAAGGCAGGATTTGACATTCCTTAGTCGTGATTGGTTATTAATTGGGGAATTAAACCCAAATATTTCATAAATGGATACTCAACTACATAGGTGGTGTCAAAACCCATTAAAGAAATGCCAAATAAAAAAATTAATGGGTTTTATATCATCATTGATACCTAATGTATATTTATGCTTGAAAGTAATTTTAAAGTAACTGAAATAGCTGAATTTAACTTGCAGTTATTGCAAACGTTTGGGGGTATATATAGTCTTAATAAGCTATTTTATGTATTTGGGTGTTTTTGATGTTGTCTCGTCGGATAAAGGCCATGTCATTAAAATCTAATTCTATTGCCAGAGCTTAATAATATAATGTTGTGTATACGGCATATGGAATGATATTTAAAAGATGCCAGTTAACTATTCGTTAGGCCTTTCGTCATCACTAATGCTCGTTTGAGAGACAAAATTTGATTAGTGGTCAAGGGTTTAAAAGAATCGCGATAAATCGATATCACTATAGTTTATTATTATTTAATATGGAGATAATAACAGTGTTACATCATTAATTTACGAATTAAAATGTGGGTGTATTTTCTGCCTTACTACATAAACAATTAGATCATGAGACAATAAACCCTTGATAAAATCATCATTGCATTGAACTAATAATTAATATCATCGCAAAATCTGCACGACATAATGCTTTGTTTTTCTTAAAAAAGCCATTAATATCCTTAATCCACGATCGTATACAGTCGTATCTGACATATATAATGTTTCACAACTCTCTATATTCCTCGTAATAAATACACCTATTTATAATTAGATGTCCACCCGTTTGTATCAGATCTCGTCAATAAGTTTTATTGTTTTAATCCATAGACTACACCCCAGGCGGTAATCAAGCCGATATCCATCCCTTACATGATGGATTACTCGTTCATATATCGTTTTGGAATGCCGTGGTGCGTATTTATGATCGTTTGTGGGTTAAATCACAAAATCAAGTGTCAAACGAACGGGGAAGAGATCGACACAGAACTTGTTATCCGAAAGGTATGTTTTATCTAAACTAGGCCGTATTTAAAGATGAAAATGACAAATTAGAGGTTGTAAGAAACAAATATTTGCCAAATTTCATGATATATTATACCAAAGAGAATAAGACCACCGGAGGAGGAGCTATTTACAGATATGATGAAGTCTTGTCAAAGTTCGTCGCTGTGAAGTTTGGAACAACCAAACCCGTTTCCAGCCTCTTCACCGCGACTTCCACTAAAGATATGTTATTTTGCGTTTCATATTTTCATAAACTGGGATTCACAATCAATCAAGATTTCGAAATCAATCAGTTGAGCGAAGTTGATATTGAACCAAATAAACGATATATCATGCATCCTGGTAATTCTGATGAAGGTATGAAATGTACGGCCGAAGATAAGGTAAGATTTATACCAGACCATATTTTTACATTTAAACCTACTCACTATGATTATGCATAAATCAGCTTTTATAGATATGATCGAAAATATCGAATACCATACCATCTCTAGACGTTGTTTGGTCAACTATTTTAAAATCAGCAATCTATATTTATTCTGTTCTAGAAGGATAAGTATATGCTGGATCCTGACACATTTTATTGACCGAAAGTCAATAAATTTGTCTAATAATATTTACAAAATTGAAACATGCACAAAAATTAAATAAATGCGCGTTGAGGGACCAAATTGTAGTGAATTACTATGATTTTACCCAGGTCATATTGGGGTTTTTCGATCTATTTAATAATCTTTTCAATCAATTTACTAATTTTTGCAAACTATTTAATAATATTTGCCATTTATTTTAAAAAAGTGGTTACAAATCAAAAAATAATTGCACGAGAGACCAATTAACCTTGTTTTATCAACTTTCATTTTTTCATGCTGATCTCAAAATTCTCAAAATACCTATCGTGCAAAACGTGAAAAACCATATTTTCTCTAAAATCGAATGTTTTTTTGAGCAACGGTAGCATTAGTTGTGAGTGAGTCCAAGAAGGAGGAGAGCATTTCATTTTGTTTTGTTCATTAAAATTATTATGAATTTTTAAAATTTCAAAAACCCTGTATCTCGAATGAACTACAAGGAAAGGGATTCTATGTATGATGGAGGTTTTTAATTATCCACGATCCAGCATTCATCAAAATTGAAATCCATTACTCCATGGTTCGATTACCGTCTAAACATTTGTTTCGATCGTTGTCACACTCGTATTCGTGTTTGATACAAAAAATGTTTTTCAATTGGCTAACTCTTTAAAACATCCTATTGAGCTCTAAATTTTAAAGGATCAGAAATAAAGGTTAATTATTCCGCTAGATAATTATTTTTGATTTGTGGGCCTGGTTTATTAAATAGGTTGCAAAGATAATAAATAGATCGAAAAGCCCTATACTTGAATATATAATTTCTGTTATGTCTATCAATAGTTTATTTCGCCAATAATCGTTGGAATCTAAAGAATCTTAACTTTGTCTTGACGTTAGCGTTTTGAGGCACCTTTAAGGTCGCTCCTTAAGATATTTACCTTTTCAGGACTGCATAATAGTTTTCCACGTGCCAGCTCTAGCGAAAATTCAATTATTTCATAATGATGGCTGTAAGCTAGTCTTATAAGTAATTTGAAGGATTCTCATCATATTGTATTTTTTATCGTGCCTTTCTTCATGACTATATTGATAGTTCTTTTAAATTTGTCTAGTATTACAATGGCAAAAAATTCCCAAATAAAATTTGTATTTTACGTTAAAGATTAATGTATGGTAAAAAACGCATTATTTTCATTTTTAATGCAGGAGAATTCCAATTAGTTTATATCTGAAGTAGCGTTGATTTATGGTCAATACTCATGACCATCGATCTTGACACTAGTACTTAAGTTATCTGTTTACAATCAAGCCGAATTCTCTAATTATCTCAATATACTTGTTTATACTCTGATTCGTCTAAACAGGAGTTTCATACGATTGGTTATATGCCACTATTCTAAATCTGATAAGTTAATAGGAATTTAATGAATTGACGAAACTCGCCAAGCAGTGTGTGTCGTGTATTAAGCAGGCGGCTGACACCAGATATTTAAACTTTATCAGATTTTCGAATTATTAATAACTTTTCATGGTCGGCACAAAGATTATATACTTTTATTTCTTGGTTCTTAACAACACAGATCATGATATTCCGAACAATTTTTCCCTTTTATTTTTCTAAATTAAATTATTTTAGGATGGCTTCTTCACTGGTTATTATATATCAAAAAACGACATATTTTATGATTCAATGGACCTATTATTGAAATTCGATTTGTAGGCATTTTCCTAATTATAGTGGTCCAGGTGAAAATCAACTAGTTGGTATTGTAAAAGGTCCAACGTAAAAGTTAATTTGATAGCAGATTCATAATGTGGAATCTTAAACGGATGTCATATGATTATTATTATGACTACATTTGTGATTATTGGATGTCCAAAGACAAAGTTTTATTGGTCAGAGGGCATGTACGTTAAATCTTTTGTTTTAGGCTAATGACCATTTAAATTTATTGATCTTTCACACCTCATCTTTATCTGAAATAATAAGTCAGCCGCATTTTCCGAGTGGTTTAAAAATTAAGGTCATGTTTTTGTGACATCAGAAAGTTAAAATGTTTGAGTATTTATATCAAACATATTACCTCATATTGGAAGACCATGAATCAGTTACCTGCCTTTGGACTTCTAGTGTTCCATTATATCATTTTGTGAGATCGGCGTGCTACAGCATGGAAATAAATTTGCCGATGGAATCGAACATCTTTATCGATTGGCGAACTGATGGTCTGATTTATATGAACTTCCCTCTGAGTAAAAATAAATTAAAAACACTCCGAAGCACAAACAGCGGTAGAATTTGGAATGAATTAAAATTCCTAAACAATGAGAATTTTGATGCACAAAATCCCGTACATTTTGAATTCAGTATGCACGATCCTCAAAGTGTTCCAAGCAACATCATAACGCCTGATATTCAGTATCAAAAGCTGAAGGATGGATTACAACCTTTTATTACGTTTGACGGCGGTTATTCATGGAAGAGAATCCCAAAAACTAAATCAAAAGTGACTGTGCTCAAGTTGAGTTCTGTTATCATCGCCGCTGATTTAGACACGAATTTTATCAATTACAGCCTCGACGAAGGCAGTACGTGGATAAGAGCCAAATTATTTGACAATAGCCCAAATGTTCTTTATGTCGGAAGTGTATCAACTCAAAAGTTGATTGGTTTAATCGTTACCAGCGATTCAGAATCTAAAGAGATAACATTCAAAACCATCAACTTCGCATATAAATTCAGTTTTTGGTCAACTAACATAGGACATGATTGTTTAGATTCGCAGTATAACGATTTAAAACTACAATCAGGCGGATTGTGTTTTAGGGGTGAGACTGCCAAAACAAAAAAACGTGACCCTAATATTCTTTGTTTGGCCGAAAAATCACATCGCGATATTACTAAGTCGAAATGTGACTGCACGCCAGATGACTTCCCATGGTAGCACAAGTTATAACTTAGCACTTTCGGCTATCGCTCATACGCTGATATATGCGTACCAGATTCACTCTCTGACTCAAACTACGGACTTGCTAAATGCAGGAGTGGTCAACGTCAACAATCACATCACCCTGGGTAATCAGGATCAATGTTTAGATATGTGAACTTGCATCAAACTCGTTGCAAAGCTCTTTTTTTAAGTGAGGATGTCACATTATCAAAAAATCTCTGTGTAAAAGATGGTTTCATATTTTTGTGATCAGAATGGACTAATATCCTTGTTTTATACACATCGCAAATGCTATACATCTCGCGGATATTGACAAACGATAACGATATCGGAGGAAAACGGCCGACATCCATTAATCTTCAAGAAAATGTTGATTTAACAACTCCGATTGCATTTGATTATCCCAAACAGCTACTTTACAACATCCAGGCTGAATATATTGTACAGTTTCCACTATTTGGTACATCTGAAAGAAAGATCTATTTCATGGGCGACGTCATCACCGATATGACGTTTGATCCGATCTTATGTGTCTTCGTCTTGTTGACGAATCGGCGACAACTAAAAATTTTATCTAAGCTGACAAACTTTCAACACGTGGTATACGAAGACGTCGTAGGGTTTCAATACTCTTTTCACACTCGGTTGAAATCGATTCTAATTTAGAAAAATATCGTTTGTGACGTCAACGAACAGTTTCTGCAGCTGTAATTTATTAGAACTACCGCAATGTTACACAAGTAACTTGAATATTCGGCATGCGTTTGTCGATATGGAAAGATCGATGGTTCTGTTGTTGACTAGAGACAATAAACTGGTGATACAAAAGTTTGAAGCCGATCCTACGACAATACATGTACATTTTTGCTTACATAGTCGTCCATAGATGTTCCTGGCGTCAGTCATTTCACGGTTTACGATCATCACTTGTATTTCTTATCAGACGGACAACTTGTTAACCGGAACTTGGATACTGAGGTTGAAAAATTATTACTCGCTTGGCCTTTCAATTTCAATAATATCGCATTTCATCGAGTGGCGTTACAACGTATTCTCCGTTTTTAACAGATCACACAAAACTTTGTCAAGATTTACAGTGTCAGTTTATGTGCTATCCTCATCCTGAGACAATCGTAAAATGCGGTTGTCCCCGGAACCTGATTGGTTCTGATAATTTATGTGAGTGCCCGAAGGAAGATCCGGATTGTCTAAGTTTGTTATACATAATCTAGGATCGTTGTGTGTTGGGTTTTTCTGTCGAAACTCAAAATGCATATTGAACGACCTTAAATGCAACGGCTTTGATGATTGTGGTGATAATAGCGACGAGGCCGACTGCAAAAGTAAGAGATGTTTGATTCTGAAACATGCCCAATCCAAAGACATCTGTGCCATGGCGAATGCATTTCTATCGACGTTGCATGCGAAGGCCAGGCCGACCAAGATCTAAACGATGCAAAAGAATCTAAACTCAGACGAGCTAGTATAGGCTCGGGATATATCGTCCTTATTGTCTGTAGGTTCAGAGTATATATTTAGGTACCAGTTTGTTTGTAATTATAACGGTCGTGTTATTAATAGTTTACGCCGTCAAAAGAAGAAGGAGGAACTCTCTCACCTCAAGACCTTTGAAACTTATGATCCGCTCTGATTCAGTGGGAATTCAAGTACCAATGACAGGATCAACTAAACGCACTGAAACTGATGAACAAAATTAAATACACGATTCAGCTATTTTGGAATTAAATAGTTATTGTGATTTTAATATATGGTATTTGTTGACAGCTTTATTTGACGGTGACTAACCGCACCTCAAATACGAAACTATGCTATAATATTCACAACTGAGTGTGAAATCGGTCAGCTTAACGATGCGTCGATCGATAAAGTTCACGAAATTTTTAAGACTAAATTCAGAAATTAACAGAAAAAACAAAATCCTAATTATTTTTAAGGCCTAACCTTACCACCAAGATATAAAAGTTTAATTAAGGTATAAGTATGCTGTTTACCCCTTTAGGCATCAAATTTCTTGAAAAGCATGAAACATGTTTTAATGAGCAGGCATGATAAATGCTGGTGCATAAAAACTGATGAACATGTGTTTTAATACTATTTATATGTGATTATATCGATTAGTAATTAGTTGTTCCATCATGAGATTGGAAAGCCAGGACCAAAGCACCTACTGATCATAGAAGCAGAGCCACACATGAATCATGCCCTGATCTAGGAATTCTCATGCAATTTGAACATTAAATAAATACTTTTCATAAAATAGATAAAATTTAAATTGGAATTTTCATATAAAAAAATTCAGAGATTTTCAATATGAAATGCGATTCTTCATGACAAAATCTTTAACATGAACCATCTTTAACTGGTTTCCAAACTTATGGGTGTTGACTTTGTCTTCTTGTCATTAGGTGAAAAACATGCGATTGAAAACAAAATCAATACTCTTGAAACTTTTTACCTCTAGAAACAATTTTCGCTAACTCTCGCTGGGAGATCAGGACATTGCCATTAACAATCACTAAAACAGAACATGACTTTTTGAGTCAAAATAAAGCGCCTGAAATACGAATCTGGGTACAAGCGAGAAATATTAAATAATGCAGAGGTTCATGGTGTGTTTTGAATAAATGTCATCAGACAGAAAATTTAGCTATTTTTGCATAGGATCTGTGAGCTCCATAGTTGCCCTTTTCAGCATTTACATTCTTTTGTGCCATGTAAATACAATTTATTCCATCTGAGATATAGCGGTCGAAATATGGGAATCAACCAAGAGTAACCCACATTCTCGTGAACTGTTAAATTCAATCTTTAGAGTTTCAATCTATTAGATTGGGCCGCCTTTTCTTCAAAACAAGTAGAGTAAATCCTTCGGTATTGGACCACTTGGAACTTGTGCCAGAAATCATTATCGGTTATCTTTGGGTGAAAGATTCGTCCACACTCAGAAGCCGAAATTGAGGTATTATCCTCATCTTCACATTCGCATTATTCCATTACATGCTTATGCGATTGCTGAACTCAAACCCTTATTTTATCATCCCTAAACTTTAAAGTCAGTCTTTATCATTCATCCTAGGAGACAGTGGTTACTGATCTCGCCGCTTTAAACTGAGGCCACCTCGGTGTTGGCTTAGGCTTCTATCCATCGTTCATTTCTTTCTATAGGCAGTCATTTTCAACTTATGTCACTGCATAGATCTCAGTGGCTGGATAAACATTATTGCTTGGATCGAGACCAGATAACTCCGAAGTTAGGAAACTCCGTACATGTCGTGGAGGACCATAGTTCGGTGGGTTTTATACTAGCGACTGAGAATAAACGTATAGAATGCAAAAATTAATTTTCATCCAATCATTCAGAATTGCAAATAGTTGATATCTTACTACAGTTTACACCTGGGGAGATGTTTTAAATCAAATCACTTTTACGAGAATCTATTCTAATCAAAACGACTATAGTAATACCTAACACAAATCGAGATAATTCGAAAAGTTCGTAACTTTTACTACAGTTTTGTGTTATTGGGTTAGATTTCGAATTGAGCCTTTATTTTAAAACGTTAATTTTAAGAAATTTATCTCAGTATTGGGAAAGAATCCGTACAATTTCACATTTTCAGGATGACGTGGGTCCAAGATTGGGTTATACAAAAATTATAAACAAATTTTGATTCGGGAAACGGATTATTAAAAATCATAAAAACAATTTGCTGCTTTTATATATGTAATAATATCAAAGAAACAAGTAAAACGAAAGCAAACGAGATATATATTATATAAATATAGTTGGCTTCTGGAAAATATGATTCATTGATGTCTTCAATAATGGTTTTTAAGACCTCGTTAAACACCCGGCAATATCCAGATTCGGCTAACCTGAGGATTAATTGAAATCAAATTTAAAGTCAGCGTGCGCACAATGGGCGGTTTCAGTGCTGTAAATGTCGAATTTTTCCGACCGAATTGTGTGATTTGTTAATGCGCGCGCACATATTATTCATATAAAAAATGACTCATACGGTTATTCATATTCGCAAAAATATTAATATTAAAATAAAATTATTTTCTAGATTTTACATGAAAACTCAATGGTTTTAGATTTACAAACAATTCGAACCGTAAAATCAAAGTTTTACAAGCTTTAATCACAAATCATTTAATCGTAGTTATTATCGCGCTCAAAAATAAAAATGAAATGATTTAAGCCTAGGAATAGAATCAACCTATTATTCTAAAAGTTTAGCGTTTTGATTCATTCATGTATGATTTAGGAATTTAGATTTTTCTTGGAATAATAAGGATTAGGGCCATGGAAAGTAAGATATGCTCGATTTCTGATGAAAGCCATGTACCTGCCAAAATCAAATATTTTACAAGCTTTTTGGGAGATTTTCTATAATTACACCTCTCTACCATTCTCTTGATCCATAAAAATCAGCTTCTGAGCAAATAAAAATATATTATTAGTAGCTTATAACTTCTCTTTATCGAGATGAGTCTTTAGTCTTTGAAAACCTTCATGTTCGAATGAGCGACTTTTTCTACTAAGCACTTATGGGAAGCGATATTGCCAAATACAGAACAATACAGTTTACCCTGTCTAATTTTCAGAAATTGCGCGACAAGAATACTTATATAATCTGAAAACTAGATTAAAGTAAATACAAACTAAGTGTTAAATGTAGTATTAATAGTTTGTTTGACCCCAGTATAGCTTAATATTTAGATTTTCGCTCCATTTTCACAATACGATGTTTAATATAATTTATATCGATGTATATGTTTAGTTTTGTTGCCTTAGAATTTAAAGTGAATGATTTATTACTTCAAAAGTCGTGGAAAACTAATCTATCCGTACTAAATCCTGGAATACCAAACTGCAGCTCCAGTAGCCAACTACAAATTATTTCGTACTAGATGAGTGAGAGTGTTTTCTTCTGTTCTGTTATCTAAATTTTTTAGAAATTTTCAAAATATCACAAACCATATATTTAGAATAAACTACCTGGTAAATGATTCAATGTATGATGGAGTTTGAAAATCATTCGCGATCCGGAATAAGTTAAAATCGTTTATTCTCTGGTAGGATTGGGGTCCAAACTTTTTTTCATTCGATTTTCAAAACCTTATTCGTTTTTGATAAATAATTATGTTTTTCACTTTTTTAACTCTTAAAAACATCCAAATCATCTCTAAATGATAGAACAACAATAATTAATTACCGCATTCTAGGCGTTTATTTGAAAAATGGTTCTGGTACTTTTATGGTTTGAGTGCTATTATAAACACACTCCATTGCGCACGCGCGAACAACAAGACATAGCAGCTGAATTGCGCATGCGTGGCTCAAGTGCCAGCGCCTCTTCCGACATACCTCCCCTCTTGATGAAACTTGGTAGGTATCTCTTGCAATATTCAAGATTTTGCGCCGGAATTTTGATCGTTCTTTTCTCCGGATACTGCTGTAAATTTTCGTTTGATTTCTCCTCAACGTTTGGATGCTCGTCATCGGAATCGCTTTCTAAGTAATTATCGAATGTAGGAATTTTTTCACTTTCTGTACCATACCTTTTGGTTCTGTTGTGGTGTATTTTGAATATTTTGTTCTCTGAGGTTTTCACTGTGTAGACAGGTGGATCAACTGACACAATTTCGACAGGTGTTGAAAAAATCGGGTCTAGTGATGTTGAATGAGGTTTCTTGATTAGGATCGTGTCTCCAACTTTAAAGGTAGTTCCACTGGAAAACTTTTGGTTATATGTCAATAGGTTCTTCTTTTGGGCATTAAGCAGGTTTTCCTTGGCAGTTTTAACAATACTACGTCTGTCTGCTAATGTTTGGGCTTTTACATCTTATTTGGATTCGCTAACGCTTCGAAGGTTATGCCCATACAGAATCATACTCGGGGTAAACTTTGTTGATTTATGGACTGTGTTTCTCATAGACATCAATGCTTGGAAAAGATAATTGTCCCAGTTTGAGTTGTCGTTTTCAGAGAGCTGCTTTATTTTCTGTTTAAGGGTTTGAACAGTCCTTTCTGCGACACCATTACCTTCGGGATGATAGGGTGTCGTTCTTGTTTCTTTATCATATGAGACTCGCAAAATGATTTGAAATCTGATGACTCGTAATTTGAGCCTTGGTCAGAATAAATTATTTTTGGAACTCCAAATCTTCCAATAAGGTCCTTCAAGTGTTTCAATGTTGTGTTTGAAGTTTGATCAGATGTCGCGTATGCTTCCACCCATTTAGAGAATGGGTCAACAAAAATCAGAATATAGCGATTTCCATTTTCAGTTAAGGGCAGTGGACCTATAAAATCACTATGCCATGATTCTAGCGGTGCAGTACAGTCGATTGGCCTCAGTTCAGCCCTGTGTCTCATCTTTAGAGGTTTGAATCTGCAACACGAGTCACAGTTTCTCACGACTCGTTCTACATCTCCATGCAAGCCTTTCCAGTTTGATATGCGACGCATGAAATCATAAGTTTTGTCGATACCTGCATGTCCCAGGTCGGTTACATGTGCAGATCTGATGAGATCATCTTTTTTCTGACAAGACAGATTGAATGTTGAACCCTTCTCCCCTTGAGAGATTGCATTGGTCGATCGTGATAAAGAATCTGCAATAACGTTATGTTTGCCCCTAATATATTGAATATCGAAATCAAACTGACTCAAATGCATAAGCCATCGTGATCTACGGGAATGAGCATCATTGAAGCTTTTCAGATAAGTCAAAGGATTGTGGTCGGATAACAGAAGGAATCGTCTACCCAATAGATGATGTCGCCATTTTTTCGTTGCTTTAACAATTGCATAAATTTCTCTATCAATTGTTGAATAATTTCTTTCAGCGTGATTCAAAGTCGAACTGTAAAATGCTATAGGAGAATCGACATTATTTACAATTTGAGATAAGACTGCGCCGACTGCGTTAGCTGAGGCGTCGCATTTCAAGATAATATTCTTCCCAGTTACTGGGTATGATAACGTCGGTAGATTTGAAAGACTATTTTTAAGTTTAGTGAAAGCATTTTCATGTTCATCATTCCAAACGAATTCCTGGTTTTTCCTTAAAAGTTTGAATAACGGGTATGCAATATCGGAGTAGTTTTGGATAAATTTATGAAGATGTCCAGCAGCTCCAAGGAAACATTGAAGATTCTTCTTGTCTTGTGGAGTCTTCCAATCGATTATTGGTCGAATTCTGGATTTGTCGACTTGTATTCCGTCAGAAGAAATTAGGTATCCCAGATAATTAATCTTAGTTTGAGCAAAGCAGCACTTTTTCAACGATAATTTTAAATTAGACCTCCTTATTAGTTCAAACACGGATCGTAAATCCTCAATATGTTTCTCAAAATCTTCAGAAAAAATGATTATGTCATCAATGTAGCCAATTGCACATTTTGAATTTTTTAGCAAGGTATCAAGTATTCTTTGACACGTTGCGGGGGCTGTCTTTAACCCAAATGGCATTTTCACAAATTCGTAAATACCCATGCCGGGTCCTAGGGTGAATGCAGTTTTTTCAATGTCCTCATCATAAATTGGAATTTGCTAAAATGCCGAATGGAAATCTAGCGTAAAATAATACTTATATCGACTAAGCTTTTCTACAATGGCATTTATATTAGACAATGGATATGAATCATTTTTAGTGACTGAGTTTAGACCTCTATAGTCTACACAAAATCGCTAGGTTCCATCTTTTTTCTTGGGTAGTGTTACAGGGGATCTCCATGGGCTATTACTTGCCCTGATAATGTTATTAGATAGCATTTGATCTATTTGTCTAATTGC
>JWZT01002861.1:16551-28260 GCA_000827895.1 Thelohanellus kitauei | reverse complement strand
TTTTTGTTAATAAATATATTATATTTTAAAAAAATATTTTTGGAACTTCTGCATGTCAATAGGTGTAAATGTCATGAAAAAACAAAAATAATGTATAAACAATGAGATCTGAAAATGTCTTTTAATCTGCGATCATATGATGACTAAATGATAACTTTGGAAGTTAGCAAATTCCACTGAGATATCATGATAATGGTAGTCACAGTTAACTACTAATTCGATCAATAAAATTGGCAGCAATCTAAATTTTACCTGTATTACAAGAGACTCTTTCATTATCACCAAACCATAATTGTTGTGGTTGATCATAAAAGACTGAATAATAAGGTTTTTGCTTTCTATTTACTGGGCCATAGTTGGCGCTTTATTTATTAAAATTTTTAAATTGAAATTAGTTAAACGCGTCAACTTCGCTATAACAAAACAAAACTAATACTACTATGGGCTTAGCTAACTAAAAATTCATTTTAAATTAACTGATTAAATTCGGTACTCGAAATATACTAAATTTATTTTGTGTTATGAATTATTTTTTTCTGATGGAAATAAATTTCATGAGTTTTTCAAAAATAAAATAAAACGATTGCTAAATATTTTATTATCATATTTCAAGGTTTAAATATTTCGTTCATAATTTTCCAAGATATCAAATTTCATGTAAAGCTTTTATACTTATATAAAATGAACCAAGTTTTTTCAGCGATCTATTCAAACAGAGAATTCGTTACACATAGTCAATATGTAAACTTTTAAAAGTATTAGCAAGCCGTCATTTCCCAAGTGTATTAAAGAAGGCTTGATAACTCATAAAATGTTTGTCTTGTTTAAAATAAGCAAATTTTGTACATTTTCCTAATTGTATTGTTTTGAAGTGTATAAATGCTGCTTCACAGACAGAATCAGAAATCGACCGAAAGGCCTAGTTTCATAATCTTGTTTTATGCCTAAGAATATAACCACTTTTACTTATTTATTACACATTTCGGGATATATTCTCAACATATCTAGTAATATCGGTATGAGCTATCAATTTTAACGGATAATTTACAATAAAAATGATTAGAAATTCAGTTAATGTCATTCAACTATTTATGAATTTTTCCTAATTCAGTGTTATCGCTAACCACAAAAGTCATCCTGTGAGATCCATGACACAAAAAATCTGACACTTCTTAACAAGCCTCTGTAAATGGGACTATATTTAACTTGGGTTCTAGTTACAATCATACTTTACAACGTCTGGGCGTGATGATTCTTTTCTCTTAATCATTTTAAGAATTTTTTTAGTGGGCAGTTAATATCTAGTATTTATAAGATAAAATCCCTTAAATGTAGGTAAAATATTCGACGCTGATCACATCAAATAATTCAAAATTCATAAATAGATATATAATATTTTCTATTTTGCGGTATTTAAAGGTGACGAGAGCAGCATTCTAGTATCACGAATTCTAAAACATCATGTAAAAAATAGTCGCATAATTTCGTTATATATCGGTTTATTTTATTAGATTATTGAGTAAAATATATCCAGTGAACTGACTGCAGATAATTAGTATTAAACATATTTATATTCGTAATTAGTCGTGCAGCTGTTTCTTTCATTGCCGTTAATTACATTATACCTCAAGGATGACACCAACCTACGGCTAGGGCACCTCAATATAATGAAATAGCAAAACTTTATTCATTCTTCGTTTAGATTTGTGGTATTTGAATAAGAATGAGTTATTGGCGTGCGCATGCACTTTATTGACAGTTCATAAGTTACAAAAATTAAAAAATTGAATGAAATTTAGAAAATTAATAAAACCAATAATGTTCACTTATCCTTGATTAGTGCCTTTACGGTGTCACCATTTATGATTTTTTGTGAAAATTCCTCAGATGCATACACATTTTAAGGATTTAATAAGCCATAAAATTTAAACTCTGACATGCGTACAACAACTATGGCGCGCCTCGGTGTCATTGTGGCTGTCATTTTAATGATACTCTTTATCTTGGCAAACCCGCTTAATCCATCCCTGTTTTCGTTTAAGAAGACCTTCACGTTCCCTCCGCCCACAACTGAAAGCTCAGGCAATACAGATTCCTCAAAATCAAACTATTCCATAACCGAAGATAGATCAAAATCTTTGTTCGGTTTCTCAATTGTTCAAAGCGTTGATAAAGATTTGTAATCGATTATTGTAACACAGTATTATTGTTTCGGCTCCTGGTCGTAAATCTGCCCATGGTGGGTATGGCGGAGATATTTTCAAATGCTTCGTCAAGAATCTGCAGAATTCTTGTCGACCCTATGTACAAAAAAATCCGAATCGAAGTATGATATGTGTTTTTTTGTTCATAGTACCTTTATTCAAAATTAACCGTGAAGTTTTTTTATCAGTCAAAATCTTGTAAATATGTCCAATATAAATTTCTCGATCATTTTTATTTCTACCCATATTTAGCAGCTTTATTGACCATCAATTGTAAAAGTTATAACTTGTAACAAATAATAGTTTTTTTAACTTTTATGCTTTAACAATCATCTGCTTCTAATTTCCACCTAAAATATTTCGATTCCAATAATTGTCAGTATTTTATTTACGGCTTAACTTTATCTAAAATAATACATAAATTCGTTTGTTTTTTAACAGAAAATCACAGTTTTGAATCGGATAGGGGTTCCGTTAATCTACTCTGTTCAAAAGTAAAATGGTTTATTTTTCGAATTGGCAAATTAATAACCGATCATAAAAAAAATTAATTGTACGATCATTCAAATGCCATTACGACTTTCTAGGACACATGAACTAGTAAAACTAACAGTAATTTGTTTCTCGAGTTGATCAACTAAATTCAGAGAATACCAAATCATGCATCGTGGATGTTTTAGGTTGTCTCAATCAATTACTTGTAACCTACAAGCAAAAGCTATTTTTATTTCACAAACCGATTATGAATCTAAAATCATATCTGATAGAAAATCGTTAAAGAAAAGAATTAAACTCTTTAAACATACACGCATGCTTAGAAAATCTCAACAATTGTTCTGTAATCTTAGCTTCATATTTATCATTTTTTAACCCTCATAAATTTTGATAAATAACATAAACGATTTTTAAATATGAAGTTTTTTGAAAGAGAAATACAGTATTTTTCGCTTACCAAATGTTTTTTGTTGATAAGCATCATTTTTGCATGGTTGTGGCCATAGATATAGTTTCAAAATTTACAGTATTATTAATTTACGGATTTATTGAAGAATGAGGAGAATATACACGCTTAGATATATCATCAGAGCTAAATTCAAGTTTTCGAATCGTCGTTCGTCGTTATTTAGTGCAGGGAATAAGTCTGATAAATACACAGCTCGAAGTCAGCATATCTGCCATATAGGGTTGCGATAACGAGAGAATATTCCCATGCGATGAAGATAGGGATAATCTTCACCATCCATTTCATTAGTTTTTTCATGTTTTCGCCTCGGTTTCGTCTGTGTTAGATAGTTTCTGGATAATTAACCATATACTGAATTTGATGATTATTTTGTATTGAATATAGAAACTTTGGATAAAAGAAAAATAACGCCGTTATTTGCAAAATGGATTTTAACATATTGACCCGTATGTTTAAATCAAACTCGTGTATTATCTAGACAGATAACGGATTCAGTTTTTCATCCCAGAAAATTAAATCCATTTGTTCGTATTTTGTTTGATCCCTGGACAGAATCGTTTAATCAATAGCACATCTTACGAAAATTGAAATTATTTTTCTTTGATGAATAAGATGTGATGTTGGTGCCTTTTCAATTTCATGCCATCATCTGAACTCTTCTCTATGTATTCTAGATCCAGTTTCATCCTATAAATGTAAATTTAATATGATTTATAAATCCAATTTTTTTGTGGGTACTCGTTGTCAGTCTTGGGATTTTATAATTAATACATATTAACTGGATTGGTCTAAAATGATCATTTATATTGTGATAATGTTTATGACACTCGCTCGAAAATACCGTTAATCGTTATGTGATAATCTGATAGTGAAGTATCCTTTTGTTATTAGGTTTCAGTGAAATCAATCTTTTACTTGTCTCTTTCTACCCATCAATACATTTACTGGAGCATATACTCACCAAATATTGTGGGAAAAATTTTCTGTGAACCGCTTTGTATAAATCTATATTATTAGTATTCTTGTCACCGTTCTCTTAAGACTATCAATTATAAGCCATAATTGCTTACGCAGATAACTAAAATTACATCGAATTCATAGTTGCACAATAAAACCATCAGATATCGATTAATATCTATCAGCGGATTTTCACAACAGAATATTTTTTTCTTGAACATATAACCAAAAGGTTAACTAAATACTCTGTTTTGTTCCATTTTTTAGATCCAATGTAAAAAAATGACCTCAAAATGGGCCGTTGATGAGTATTCTAAATTGTGATTTCATAAATGTGTTTTAAATAATGTTATGAAATAAGGAATCGATTGTCGTTACTTTCGACAATTGCTTTTTGAACAACAAATCGCAGATTGGCGCCAAATCTGCTGAATAATACACACATCTTCTTTCTGAATCTGACAGTCAAATTATTAAATCATTTTTTAGAATAAATAGATATATTTAAGGCGAATGGGAGAAAAGTTATTTTTGGGCATATTTACAACTTATTAATATATTGGCAAGGATATATGATATTCTGAGGTGTAACGTAAAAGCGCTGAGTGGTCGGGTTTGTGACCGCTGAGTGAGGATCGATGGGTCGTGGGTTCGACTCCAGCTGGACTCACCTTTTGAGTAACAATCTTCTTGTCGTTTATAGTTAAAACAAACCAAATTATTTTAAAATGCGGAGATGTTGTATGTGATATTATTGAAGAATCTGTATGAAGAAAGATTCCAAAATCGATACCAACTGTGTTTTGGTAAAATTTATTAATTATACCCTCTATGTGATTGATTTCAAACATTATATTTGTAAGAAAATGTGGAATCGAATAATTTTATTTAAAAGAAATTTGGTCTTTTTTAGCCATACACGCCTCTTTTACATCCTAAATAAAAATTTTTATAATGTATGCTTAAACATTCGTGGGACATAGATGTAAGAATCAAGAATATCGCACGATCATAAAAGGGTCTTTCATCCAAAATCAATTAAATACAGTCAATTTTTTGAGTTTTATATGCCATGGTGATAATATTTACAAATTTTTATCATTATTCAGTTTTATATATTTAGAGGATACTGAAATCGTTAATAAGCATATACCGTTTCAGTTTGGAATCAGCTTGCTCCGCACTGGTTCAAACTACATTCTGGTAAGATATTTTTCGATTATTTTATTAATAATCATTGGCAAATGAATACAATAAATATGTACCAAATTTTAACGCGATTATTAGCTTAAATATTTGTGTAATCTTTGTGAAAATATTGGCCGCCATAAATTTATTCTTAAGAATTTGGATAAATATCAAAAATTTGTCCCTCAAATTTTATCAACCATTTAAAAAAGTGTTGCGCAAAAGTAAAAAGGACCTTGTAAGAAGATATATTTTATTGTAATCACACAGTATATATTTTAAACAGTTGATAATTTCCGTTTATTAAACAGTTATATAATTATACCAGTAAGCGTCTATAAATTCGCCTTTTCGCGCATGACCCTCTGAGAGGACAACTAGAAATTCGCGAGAAGACATTTTCTAGTTCGCATTAAATTAAAATTTATTTAATGATTATAACAAAAATTTTTAGTATAAAAAAATGTACTGTAACATAACTGATAACAATCAAAACATTTTTATGGGTAATATAAGATTCTGAAAACCATCATAAGTATACTTTTTCTTTAAAAACGAGAGCTCCAAATTATATTCTTAACCGCATACCCCTCCCCAACCAACTTAAACAAATTGAGTTACTTTTTTTCTAAAGAGTAAACACTATTCAAAAGGACAAATTNAACGAGAGCTCCAAATTATATTCTTAACCGCATACCCCTCCCCAACCAACTTAAACAAATTGAGTTACTTTTTTTCTAAAGAGTAAACACTATTCAAAAGGTCAAATTCAGTATTCGACAATCAGAGGTTAATGGAGGGTCGTCACAAGAGCATCAATCTAAACCACCCAAGTGATTTTGAATGATGCGTGATAGAATCTACTCAATTCGTAACAGGAGCTCTCCAGGTGGGAACTTTTTAAATATTTAATAGCATGAATATTTTTTCCATTTTGAATTTAGTGAGAACTTGAAAACGTCTTCTCGCGAATTTCTAATCTTCCTCACCAAAGATCATGCGTCAAAATTCGAATTCTTGAACGAAAAATGGTGTAAGCCTATTTTTATCAATACTTTAACAATAACATGTATTTTTTCATTGCCTTTAAAATATGAACGCCTAATTTCTGATGGTATTAGGTTTTGCAAAGATAAAAATATATAGATCAATCTAGACCTATCAATGATAAAATGAAACAGCGCATGTAATTTTACAAGAGTTAACAATACAAAGATTCAGGATCAACATCTTTTAATGCCTGTCTTTTAATAACTCATTAATTGTAAATTATCTTTTAAAACAATTTTGATTCATATTTTAAACAGGACATCATTCATGTTTCGATTTAATCAACCCATTTATATTCTCTGAATGTCAAGACATTTCAATTTTGAAATATTTAACATTTATCTGCATTCCCTTTAAATATATGCATTTTTAATATTGATTTTGAACGTCTCAGATCTCTCAAGCATACCAAGCCTCAAACACAGGGTTTTTTGATCACTTGCATTGTTATAATGATGTGATGAACAAGATGGAAAAGGAAAGAAATTGCTTAATTCCTCGAATCAAAAAAAATATACACAGTATGTATTTTAAAACCATATATTTATTAATCATTAGCACCATTTATCAATGTGTTTCAAATGAAATATACTCACATGAAAAAAGCGCTTGTGTGGGGTTCTCGTCACTTTCCATACGGAAGTTAGCATTTAATAATTCACACAGATTTTTATTCAGGAATCACTTTTTTGGATATGGATCATACGGAAATGAAATATAATCGATTTCATCTTAAAGCTACCATACATTCAGGTATCCAATTAGTGTTTGTGACTCAACGTATATTCAGCTCCTAAAAATATTCATTACAGATGATTTCGTATTTATTTATTGTAATATTTAACCATTTTTGTGATAACATCAGCAATACTAAGATTTCGAAAAAATCTCATAAATGTTAACTTATTGTATTTTCTAATACTAAATCTAAAAAATATTATTTGTTTATTTTATCGTTGTGAACATTTATTTTTTCTTAAACGATGTTTTTTTATTCGGAGAACGACATCATCCGAAATGAATAACAGTAAAAACGGTATGAAATATATAGTATTTTTCATATAAATGTTTGCGCAGGATTGATTATTACCATATCATTAATTATTATTGATAGCACAACACGTTTTATCTTCATACGATACGAACAAAATCTCATATATCATAAAATATAAACCATTTTTAGAATTCAATTATAGTCGTACACCATACTCGTTATTTATCCGAAATTGAACCAACAGAATATATCCGTTTAGATTTTTAAGATTAAATAAGGAAAGACAGTCAAAATTTATTGCTCGTGAGGTTGATCCAATGGATAAAAAATTAATAGAACAATCTGAATACTCCTATGTATATTTTTAGTGCAAAAATGTTTGATGTGGGATATTCTGCTGATTTTCGAAGCAGAAATTTATTCCATTAATAGATCATCTTTTGACGATTCGTTAAAAATCGGTATTTTTAAAATATGATGTGATCAAAATTTATTTTAAACATGTATCTTTAACGAAGGTGTTTGTTTTTCTTATTAACACGTTACCTACCTAAATACCAATGAATCTGTAACAGAATAAATTTGGATATTAAAAATTTTTCAATATGTGTAATTTAGCATTTATTCTAACAGAAGCATTGACAATTTTTTGGATAAAGAGCAGTTTTAGATAGATATTTTGTTTTCAATTAATTTTATGGGAAATTACAGAATTTTTTTCCTCTATTTGTTGCATTGAGACGACGGAAGTTATTAACATTGTTTGGTATTAGTTACGAGATTGAAATACTTTTTTATGAATTTTTAAATCAGAAAACTGACTTTTATTAATTGCAGATTGTCGTTCTTGAATCTGCGCATTAAGCCAGACTTGACTGCACTTATATTAAATTTTACCAGAATGGTTTTTTGATTATGAATAGTAAAAATAATTTATTAGTTAAAAGCCCTGTAAAATACTGACTATGCTCATTAATGGATGTATGTGAATCGATTTCATATAATGAGTACATGATTTATCATTAATTATTTAGATAAACAAAGCGGGTTAATATAAAAATTGACAGAATATTAGATATTTAAATTAAGGTAAATTTAATAAACATATTTCTTGTTGCTTCTTAAATTTGAAGGATTTCGAAATCATAGCTAGAAAACGGTGATTATTCTGACTGTTTTCTCAATTATTAAACATTCTTGTCAAATATAACTTAACAATAAACATTTGCACTATACTTAAGTTATTTACTTAAAAAAGTAGCGAATAGAAACGATGAAAATAATAAATTACCATATTTTGATTTGGATTATTAGATCTCAGCCTTGAGAAAATGTGTATGGTAATGCCGAAACGTTTATTTTCTCATTATTCAAATGAATCCTGTAAATTATAAATATTGAACGAGAATCATTTTGATTTCATCGAATCTAGTCGTGGGATTCCGCTATGTATATAATAATTGAAATTAATGAAATAAATAAATGAACTCTAATCATATTTTGGCACATTATTTATCAATCTTGAATGTGTTACAAAGATCATTATTTTAACTTTTTGTAATAACGCAAGCTAGTTCTTTCTCTCCATTCGTTTAAATCTCAATTTTTCGAACAAAAATATGGTGATTGATTTTAAGGTTCATCGACGATTTTGTGACATTAACCAGATATTTGAAGTATTTGATATTAGAGGATCTCATTTAGATCCAATAACTTTCTTTTCCTCAATTATAATTTCCTATTTCAATTGAAATGAGAATATTTAACTGTTTTAGATTGTTGATCTAGAGAATTTTGAGATGGAATCATAAGAATATAGTGTTTAAATATTGAGGCCTCCTTAACTTTTAATTTTTGACTTATATCAATAAAGTTAAGAAATTTATCTTTGTTTTTAGTATTTGAAAATAATAATAGAACGGATACCAACGATTGGATTCGATATCGGCTCGTTTTCTGACGATGAACAATGTATTTTGTGATGATTTTCAGCACTTGTTGTTGCAACGAATGATGATAAGGAACAGAGAGGAAAGGTGTGAAATATTTAAATCAGCTCTTTTTCTATGATTTACAAATCATGAATGTAAATATCACTCGAAGACATATCGTCTTTGATACTAAATGGCAAGTAAGTAAAAATTTCAAAATGATCATTTGGATTTTTAATAACTTAGCCGTTTGCGAATTTCGGAAATAAAATAATCATAATGGACATCAACAATGACCGGTTTTGTTTTTTTCTCAAATCTAGAGACAATGACCTGTTTGTAACATCTCCGACCTCTAAATGGCATGATCTTCCAGAAGTTGGGCATGTGCACCTTTTCATAAATTCCCACTACGACTCCTCATTTTCTGAAGAATCAATAATTATTCGTGGAATACCAATCGCGCATTCATTTTTTGGATGGAATGCTGAGTCAGTTGGTGATATTTCTGGAGATGGAGTTAACGGTGAGAATTTGTTAATTTTTCCGTTTTACGAGATGTCTCGATAAATTTAAAGCATTCATAGAACAAAAACTATCTTAAACTGATGATTTGAGTTTGAAATTTGATTTTTATATGAACTATATATTTCGAATCATCGAATTGTAATTTTGGAATTAAAATTAATCATAAATTATTGTTATTTACCCCCGTTATAATCACAAAAATCTCCTGAGATAGTTTAAATTATAGGATTTTAATATCATGTATAAACGAAGTCATTTCAAAAATTGTCTTATTAGACCTAGACAATAAGGGTTAATGAATTATAACTCATTCCATCTAAACGTCAATCAGAACACCTGAAATAATAATAATATCTGAAATTTCCTTGTTTATTGGCATCCATTCACAAACAATTATTGTATGTAATTTGATTATTATCTAGAGAACTTCAGATAGAATTTGGATGAGTTTGCAAATTATTCTCCAAAATTATAAGCTGTGGTCAAAATAATGTAAATTAAGATTCTTTATTTGAGAATGAAATGATATAAATTAGCAAAGGTCAACTCCGGTAAAATGAACAGCCTTAGACCGGACAAAAACGTGCACTTATCAGAACGGGCAGATATCGAAAGTCAATATACATTGTCATTTGAAAACGGCATCGAAACATTTTGAGAGGCTAATCAGAATGTGCAATTAACCTGAGGTGACTGTATATTCATTTATGGTCATGTAAATGTCGTTTCACGTAATGTTGAATGTTGTTTGTTTTTATACAATTTCTTCTCACTCAAACAATATTTAATTCAAGTCACTCCACTTTTCGTGGTTTATCATATTAACTATATTTATAAAGTCTATCGGCGGATTTATAACTTAGAAGAAACTAATTTATGATTCTAACCGCGAATTTAGATTGATAGTTTATCTACATTTACTAGGTTAGCAACGCCAAAAATCTTAACAGTCAAACATGACCAATATTATTCTATTTTTCTTCTTAAAAATAAAATTATAAGCCCAAAATTTTTAACTGAAAATGCTGGTATTTTTTTATATGAGACAAGACACTGACGAAAAACGAACTGTGGTTTTGTGTTAATATAAATAGCCATCTCTTGAAGTCCTCATATTTCAATATTGTATTGATTATGCTTCAATGCAAATTAATCGATAAAATGTGCCCTTCTCTCCAATTTTTAATTGTAATGTTCTAAGATTAGTGTATACTTTGAGAATAGCTACTTTTTGATTTCTCAAGCTATTAAATGTCAATTTTAGATTTTCTGACATAATACACCATGTTTCATCCAAAATGGCCTACATTCCAATGGTGACATTCAAAAGTGCTGATATGACTTTATTATAAAAAGTAAATTTTAGATAGATTCTTCGTTGTTAGGGAAAATCAAATCTCAGTAAATGACAGCATGTATTCCACTCTTGAATCTGAATGAATATATTTAAAACCATAAATGGTAGAACCGATATAAATATCGATGTAATTATAAATACAACATCGGAACCTTTGAATGTCATCAGCGGAAAGTCGGCCATTATGGATGAAATATGTTTTTTATTCATCTCTCATGACAAATTCTCTAGTTTTGCATATTTAGAATTCGTTGTGAAAATAACTCGTATTTTGTTCTGGATACAGATCAAAAATCATAATTATGAAAATTTATATTCCTAGATATTTTAATTGCTGCACTCAAAGTGAGTGAAGATGACCAAAGGGGTGGCATTTATGTGTATTTGGGTGGGAATGATGTGTTTCTTCACGAATTAACATATTATGAAGTATGATCATTTATTAAATTTAGATTATTAGACCTAGCACTCGAATATCAAATATTATATCAGGATTCGGCTTTTTTCTAAGCGCCACAATGGATCTGGATGAAGAT
>JWZT01002861.1:0-16096 GCA_000827895.1 Thelohanellus kitauei | reverse complement strand
CTATTTATCATAGATACCAAAACGTTCAAATTTATTAATTGTAAGATACCCAGCAACCTCAAAGAAAATTTTCCGTGGTTCGGAAACAAAAGAAAACATACAATTCAATGTTGAGGTGTCAAAACAATTATTTCTAGCTATTATATAGTGGAGAAAGTTACGATAATGACTTAATACTCTCTGCGGTTTTGACATGGAACGACATTGTTGACATAAATGTTAAATCAATTCATATAAAGGTATAAATTTGAGTAAAATATGTCAAATGATTGCGACGTGATCGGTGTTGGTGGTTTATTACTGCATACCCGCGAAAGAGCTGATCAACATTTTCGCATCAATAAATTTGGTAATATCACAAAAGTTCGACTGTCTGTCACATGTTATATATCATTCAAAACTTCTAAGGTATGGCAGTTATTTAATTTAGGATTTTCATATCACACTAAAAATTGTGCCTGTGCTCGAAGCGGACAGTGACTATAAACTAAAATCAATCATGTCTCAAGATGTGGAATTCATAGTCTTCTATTCATTCAAATATTGCATCAAAGAGTTCTCTATAATAGTAATATCGGCGCTAGCTTTAAATGCGGTCATTCTGGCTTGCTGCTATCTGATCTTTTATGTAGGGACTCATTTTTAATAGAAAATAATGGCAACCAGATTCATCAAACCTTATGTGGATTTACTATATATAAATAGCTCTGATCGACATGAAACATTACAAAACTGAATGATTAAGATTTACACGTTTAGAATAAATTTATTTATTGTCCTTTGATTTTGCGCCTTTTACACGTTTATACCCATATATGCTGGGATAAAGTCCAGTTCTAACATTGAGGAATTGTTAGATATATTAGTGTGTGATATAATCATTGAATATTTAAAAACATGATTTACGTTTTGACATACCAGACTTTTTTATCATATCCACAACATTTTATCAGGTAACTCTCATAACTGAGAATTCACATGTTGATATATGTTCTCTGTATGTAACAGGCCGGAGTATCATTCACAATTTTGACAAAAGTTTTCTTGTTTTACCTCAATATTGAACTAGTTTCTGTTGAAGTTATAAGGGTTCAAAAATCATGCTTTATGAACCTTGATCCCCGAGTTCATTAACCTTTCTAGGGTGAAGGTGCTTAAAAACATGTTAGGAATTGTCGTATTTCTTGATACATATCACTAAGAAGTGATCTATAAAGACAAAGATTCCTCTTTTATTTATGCGTGAGAGCGGTGCATTTTATTCAGCCCAAATAACAGACAATGATTATAAATGTAAAAACGTTTTTGGTTGAAAGATCGAAATCATATAGTCGTCTCTCTTTTCCAAATGAATGTTGAATCTCTGAGATTCGTTCCCTTGGTCATACAAAAGCTATCGAGTGAAATATAATCGTTGTAAGTTCCAATATCGACTTGTAATTGTAAATATAATAAAGATTTTATGAATTAATAGCAAGTTTTTTACCGAAATATTTTTACATTCATTTTCTGTATTTTGGGAATTTAAACACTCGCGAAAAGACGTAAGATCACGATTATACACAATTTTTCATTCCGAATGGCGGACTTTCCGATGAGGACTTAAAAGATTCTGAAGTTGTAATTTTAAGTTAATTGATATTTATATGGATTCTACCTTTTAGGGTTGTGATAATATTCATTCAGATTCAAGAGTGGAATATGTTCTGTCTTTTACAGATACTAGATTCTGCCTAACAGAGAAGTATCTTCCTTAAAATTTACTTGTTCTCATAAAGTACACATCGGAATATTTGAATGTCATCTTCGGAATTTCGGCCATTATGGATGAAAAATGGTGTATCACACGGCGAGCAAATTTTGAACCATGGATTCAATGGTCGACAGTGATTATTTTTGAGCTCTTTCAATCAATAATTAAACAATACCGACTAATTTTCCAAAAGAATATCACTTTTTAAAAAGAAACATCTGATTTTCTAAAAATGTCTATGTTGATTTTCTGAAAATTACAGTAGAAAGGTAGGATAATAATTTATTAATATTGGCGTTTTTAACGAAAATATAATCTAAATGTGTGTTTTAGTTTAAGGTTGGGCTGCATAGCTACAACACTACTACAATATAATTTCATCATTTTTAACGTCATTTGTGTGTTTGTTATACCTTTAAACAATAAAAAATAATTGATATTTATTTTTATATGATCTAAAATTTATAGTATTGCGCATTAACATCTTGGGCGCCAAACCGACTGACCTCCAACTTCAATACTAATTCAGATATATGAGGTTTCGATATAGTTTGGAAATTTCTTTCATTAATATATTAAACCTGCAAAACATCTTTGGTTGATTTCAAGACGAACCTTGGTAAATGTATTAAAATAGCTCACGTTTGGCTGGTATTAAAATTTGCGATTCTAAAGACTGTCTTCAGCGAGAAAAGAGCCTCAGCACTCATAAATATGGTTTCTTATATAAGACTCCGACGAAATTATAGATTGACGTCATTTCTGAAATCTCGAGGAAAGCTTTGTGTAATCCACAGATCTCGATACCGAATTTCCTTTTGATATATATTTAACAGCTGATGTTTGATTGGTTTGTAAAAAGTAAATGACCACAAGTGGCAGGATGCATCCAGATCATAAACAGGCATTGTTTTCTGGTGTAATTGATTCATATTTTTACATCGACTCAACTGAATCATGCAGAAGTTTATCCGAATACCTATAAACTTGAATGCGGCATGAATTTTAGGTTGTATAAGCAAATAATGGAAGAGAAGAAATGAAATATGGATAAAGATAATTCCAGACCTGATGGTAGGGATGGTAAAAATAAATTAAACCACTTGCAGGAATCGCCTAATGAATAATAAATGCAGCATTCCCACCTCTTAATAAGAAGTAACACATGATAAAAGAGAGGCGGTGATCAAGGGAAATACCCACTTGCATCTATTTATAAGAACATTTCAGTCCAAACTCGCATCAAAAGTACTACCTAAATTGATTTCATGATCGTAACATACAAATACGATTGGCGGAATTTCTCAATGCATTATGAAGCTGCTGTTACCAAATTACATTAAAATATTTAACAAAATAAATTTTCTCAAGATTTTTTGCAATATGAGAAAGTCCAAAGTCGCATTCTTTTAAGGCATGAAACAATTTTTATCAATACTAGAAGGTAATTTGATTGGATTGCATTAAGTCTTGATCGCTTACTCCTGCTATTTCATCAGAATTTCTGTTCATAGAACAATGAATGACAAATTATTCGGATGGTTTTGGATAGATCATTATTTGTAATACTGATTTAACCGAAAGACGGCAAAGCGCATGAATTTATATGCATATAACGAACCTCAAAAATATCTAAGTGCCTCTAGTGATGCCGAATAGATAGAATTTTAAAGCAACTGGAAGTCAAGAGAGACATAAATTCTCATAGAGGCTGGTTCGGCAAAACCAGCCACAAGCGAGGGTATACACGGCAAACCTTTGTATCTTAGTTTGGGTTCAAGTACAATTTCAAACTATATAGTTAGTGCTCTCTCAGCACATATCTTCGATCAAAAAACTCGTATTTTCAAAGTGATAAATAGAGCGTCTCTTTAAATTACAAATGAACGCAGTAGCTAATATACATTATAAGTCATACACCTGAAGTTATCGAAAACTTTGAATCACTAAGCCTTCAGGTAGTGGACATCTTCCCAACCTATTAGAAACCATACTCTTAAAGTTAACATAAGAATCCCTATAAGCCGTAGCCTCAGTTTTGATGATTCTACTCCCTCTTGGGTGTTTTATCATGCCATTTTTATTCGAGAAGAAACTGAGCTCGTCCATACATCACATATGTCCAAAACGATTTAAATGGTGTTGAATCACGAAACAGGTCGACCATATTAATGATAACCCACTCACATCATGGAAGACACGAGTTAAAAGTTAAATGTCGGAAACTTTGAAATAGGTTGGAAATCTGGTATCTCATGTATTTATAGAGTTGATACATCTAAAGAACAGCAACAATAAAACCTGTTGAAGTTTAATCTCTTTTGTTTTCAAAAATTCTAATATGTCAATTCGATTCATCATATACAATGTTCGACATACTAATTTAAAAAAAATTAACGATTAGAGATTTATAAAAATTTATTATATTTTATCTATTGTAGTGTCGTCCGAAATAACCCGAAATAAAACGAACAAATATTATTTGATATAAACAATAATTTATATTCATGACAAATAATTCAATTGAAAAACACTACGATCTAATATGTTTCGAGATCATTTCGCACATTTTGTAATGATAATTATTGATTGTTACCAGAAACAACGCATTGTTTTAGATCTAAAAGGGATACAAGAAAATCAAGAGGATGGATCCAAGAGACCCTGTTATAGACAATTCAAAAATCATATTTCATGTGATTATTCGTTGATTATTATAAAGAGTCTATCGCTTGGAGACGAATTTATAAGCAATCTGTTTCCATAATTGCCTAATTATATAATCTCATGATAATTCTTGTTATCAAGAAATCTATTATTTCCTAGACTATCATTAAAGTTGCCAATCAAGAGTATATTATGAAGAGAAATACATTATTTTATATTTTAAGATAGATAAACGAATAAGTAATACTTATTAATAATAGTGGTTTTGGTTAATAAACCATACCTTTAATACGGCAGCTAAATCATTCAAAAGAGCATAAATTGACGCTTTACACTTCCTATTAGAGGCTTAGATAAACTATTACTTGTGATTAACTACAGTAGCACTTACATATAACTCTTTGAAATAAATTAATCATGAGTGAAAATATTTTTATACAAGAACTTTTGAGAAATAATTGTCAAATATTCAGAAATCGATCTGGATGCAGTTTTGTATAAATACCCCAATGAATTGCTGGCATCGATCAGGGAATAATTATATTAGTTCTATTTCTTGAATAGTTTAGATGCTAATCGTAAATTCTCGTAATTTATCGATTAGAGAGTAATTAGTAATCATTACGATCACAACTCTTGAGGTGTCCACGGACATAAAAATATGTTTGGCTTCAACATATTTTAAGTTAATCATTTGAGATAGATACCTTAGTTTAAACTCATCAATCATAAGATACGCCCTCTGATTATCAAAGGTATATACTAATTGGTGAAAGGTATTTTAGAGATAGATCAACAATATACACATATTTGTAACAATAGTAGTTCCGGGTATATAATTACAATTTTCCAAAATTCTGTCACAATGTTGCGATAATTACTTAAAATTAATACCATTTAATATAGGCACACAAGTCGTAATCTAAAGTAATAACTGATAACTATGGAAAAGATTGCCAAACATTCAGCATTTTCTCTGTTTGTGTTTGGTAAAGTCTACTTTTGTCGTTTTTGAATATTACAGACTTTCGTCAAAGTACTTTGACTTCAAGCATCTGGCACGGTGAAAAATGTAGTGAGACAAACTTATATCAATTCGACATGATTGAAGGTAAACTTATTTCTAGACTCAATCAATTTGTTCTCACTGGCTGCGATAAAACCTCTGACGAGTGCGGCTAAATCACAAGTATGCCGTTTACGAACTTGGAGGTTATCAAGTGTGGGTAAAAGCTTTTATGCATTATACACCAGAATGGATATACTTAATGCAAATTTTTTGAGTTGTCAGCCAGTAGAAAGATTTAAACCAAGGTAGAAGCCTAAGCAAATACCGGATATTGCCTAAGTTTAGTAGTGTTGTAAGAGAGTGGCGCAAAAACTTTAATGCGCATGTGAACATAATTTATTCGTATTTTTTATAGCATCAATAAAATGGCAAATTTTCTCAGCAAAAATGGGTGATTTTGTTAAGAATTTATATAAGCGTGGATTTTACTCAAATTAAACTTTTTTTAAAGAACGAAACTGGATAAAATTTACATTCATTTTCGCTAATTATGATTTAATCGAACAAGAACTCGCCATAACGGTGACAAATCAAATAACGTAAATAACAGCACTTAATGATTTCAGATATTTCTCTAGCAAAACGAAATGGAATTTGGTTTCAAAAATTTGAAATCATAGCCGAAAAAATAAATAGTGTAAGTACAAGGATTTTAGGTCTATTTCATCTTTTCGCTTTTCATTTAGTTTAACAATTAGAATTTCATTTTAAATGGATAAAAACAAATCTTTTGGGTTGGAAAAATTGGAAATTTAAGTAATCCATCATCAGTAGAATTATGTGATTCGGTTTGTTAACAAGTATTTTCGACACGGAGCATTAATTAAAAAAATTTTAGCAAATTGAGGGCTGTTGTAATTAAGTGGAATTTTGCATACCTAATCAGATGGATTTTTAAGAATTACAGTCCCCTACATATGAAATTAATAACAATTTAGGTTCTGGACCAAAATAAAAGACACTTTCACTCGAATTGTGAAAAATTAGAAAGATTTTGTTATCCCGAATATATACCAAATCTTCTGACCCAAATATTCGCAAAACCACTTGGAAAGATACCCCAAACGAAATTTGAAAAGTGGAGAAGTTCAAAATTCTCATCCCTAGAAACTTCCTAAATCTCATAAGGAAGTATAGTGTTAAAGATTTAACGAATATGAATTTTGTTATTCTGAAAAATCCATAAAATCTGATATTCTAAAATTTATGTTCCGCATCAAAAAATGATGTTTGGAAAAATGTAAAACAAAATTCAACTGATGAGGGATTACTTAAAATTGGGAATTCTTCAAACTTAAAGATTGGTTTTTATCCAGTTACAATGAAATTCTAATTGTAAAACTAAATGAAAAAACGACAGGAGGAAATAGACCTGAAATTTCGTTACTTACATTATTGATTTTTAGACTGTGATTTCAAATTGGATAACTTAATTCTCTATCGTTTTACTAGAGAAATATCGCAGATCATTAAGTGCTGTAATTTGCGTTATTTGATTTATGACTATTATGGCGAGTGTTTGTTCGAATGTTTTAAATCGGCACTTGTCGTCAAATTATAACCTTCATATACACATTCGTCATTTAGTATTCAACTATGATGCTAGATTAAATCATAATTAGCGAAACTGAATGTAAATTTTATCCAGTTTCGTTCTTTATAAAAGCGTTTAATCCGAGTAAAATCCACTTTTATATAAAATTTAAACTAAATCAACACTATTTGCTGAGAAAATTTCTTTTTATATTTATTTTATAATCCAATAAACATCTATATTGTTGCACGCGCGCTTTTCAATTTTTGCCAAACTGTGGATGAACTTTTTAGTGTCGACCATATCAATAACCACTGTCTCCGAACATGACCGAGATATACAAACTTTAACTTTTACGGATGATAAAATAAGGGATATAATTCAGAAATTTCATATATAGGTAATAGAATACAGCCAATGTTGAGATTCGGATAATGGCTCAATCTGGGATTATAAATGTGAAGCATTCTTTCATGCAGAGCTATGCGGTACTTAATTCTCGCACACTTACCGCATGCCCTTAACTGGCGGATTCACTCTACCTGTTTTTAAGAAACACAAGTCTCATCTCATAGGTTGATCCACTAAAGATTGAATTTAACACTTCATGAGGAACTAGATTCACGCTTGAATGAGTGACAGTATTCGACTGCTATACATCAGATGATATAAATTGTGTATATGTGGCACAGGCATGGTTAAATTCTAAAAAAGGGTGATTATGGATTGATTAGATCCATTCAACAAAAGTCTATACTTTCGATGTCAACTGACATTTAATCAAATCATACCGAATCTCTTTTTTTTAACGTATCGAGCTTATACAGTGCTGCATAATCCAGATGGGAAATTTTTACTCTAGAAATCATGTTTTGGTTAATCGATTATGAATGACAATGTCCTGATCTGTCAGCGACAGTTAGCGAAAATTATTTCTCTTGGTACAATGTTCAAGAGCAATGATTTTTTTTCCATCGCTCACTTTTCATCTCATGACAAGAGGACAAAGTGAATGACTATAAGTTTCGAAGAAAGGTAAGATGGTTCATGGTTAAGTTTTTGTCATGAATGTTCCCACATCATATTCAAAATCTCTGAATCTTCGATGTAAAACATTCCAATTAAGTATATTTCTATTTTATGAGAAGGATTCTGGTAATATTCATTTTTTATGAGGATTAATTGATCAGGGCATGATTCATGTGTCTCTGCTTCTATCATCAACAGGTGCTTTGGTCCTGGGTTTAACATCTCATGATGACACAACTAATTACTAATCTATATAATCACATGTTACTAGTCTTAAAACACATGTACATCAGTATATTGGCGCCATCATTTACCAAGGCTGCTCAATAGAACATGCTTCACACGTTTCAAGAAATTTGATGCCTAAAAGGGTAAACAGCAAACTTATACAAAATTTAAAATTAATATATTGGTAGTTAAGCAAGGTTCTAAAAATTATCATGGTTTTGTGTTAATTTCTAAAGTTAAAGACTAAAATTTCGTAAGCTTAATCGATTGATGCATCGTTGACGTTGATCGAATTACAACATAGCTTCTATCTCTGGTAGCCCAGTTTGGTATAAAAGGTGCGATTATTCAGTATCAAATAAAGCTGTAGACAAATACGATATCGAAAAATCACAAAAACTATTTAATTCTAACATTGTGGGTCGTGTATTCAATTTTGTTCCTCAGTTTCAGTGTGTTCAATTGATCCTGTATATGGTAATTCAATGCCAACG
This sequence comes from Thelohanellus kitauei, assembly GCA_000827895.1. Taxonomy (NCBI): domain Eukaryota; kingdom Metazoa; phylum Cnidaria; class Myxozoa; order Bivalvulida; family Myxobolidae; genus Thelohanellus; species Thelohanellus kitauei. Next base: position 7,322 of record JWZT01002861.1, on the reverse strand, counting down.
GAATCAGAGCGGATTATAAGTTGAAAAGGTCTCTTGATGATGCTGTTCCGCATTCTTCTGACGACATAAACTATTAATAATACGACAGATATAACTACAAACAAACTCATACCTAAATATATACTCTGAACCTACAGACAATAAGGACGATAAATCCGGAGGCTATACTAGCTCGTTGGAGTTTAGATTCTTTTTCATTGCTTGGATCTTGGTCGTCCTGGCCTTCGCATGCAATGCCGAGAGAAATGCATTCGCCATGGCATAGATATTTTTGGATTGGGCATTCTTCAGAATTAATCATCTATTACTTGTGCAGTCGAGTTCGTCGCTATTATCACCGCAATCATCAATGCCGTTGCATTTAAGGTCGTTCAATATGCATTTTGAGTTTCGACAGAAAAACCCAACACACAATGATCCTAGATTATGTATAATAAAACTAAGACAATCCGGATTTTCCTTCGGGCACTCACATAAATTATCAGAACCAATCATGTTCAGGGGACAGCCGCATTTTACGATTGTCTCAGGGTGAGGACAGCACATAAACTGACACTGTAAATCTTGACAAAGTTTTGTGTGATCTGCTAAAAATGGAGAATACGTTGTAACGCCACTCGATGAAATACGATATTATTGAAATTGAAAGGCGAACGGAGTAATACTTTTTGAACGTCAGTATCCAAGTTCCGGTTAACAAGTTGTCCGCCTGATAAGAAATACAAGTGATGATCGTAAACCGTGAAATGACTGACGTCAGGAATATCCACGGACGACTATGTCAGCAAAAACGCACTTGTATTGTCGTAGGAACGGCGTCAAACTTTTGTATCACCAGATTATTGTCATTGGTCAACAACAGAACCATCGATCGTTCCATATCGACAAACGCTTGCAGAATATTCAAGTTAGTTGTGTAACATTGCGGTAGTTCTAATAAATTACAGCTGCAGAAACTGTTCGTTGACGTCACAAACGATATTTTTCTAAATTATAATCGATCTCAACCGAGTGTGAAAAGAGTATTGAAACCCTACGACGTCTTCGTATACCACGTATTGAAAGTTTGTCAGCTTAGATAAAATTTTTAGTTGTCGCCGATTCGTCAACAAGACGAAGACACATAAGATCGGATCAAACGTCATATCGGTGATGACGTCGCCCATGAAATAGATCTTTCTTTCAGATGTACCAAATAGTGGAAACTGTACAATATATTCAGCCTGGATGTTGTAAAGTAGCTGTTTGGGATAATCAAATGCAATCGGAGTTGTTAAATCAACATTTTCTTGAAGATTAATGGATGTCGGCCGTTTTCCTCCGATATCGTTATCGTTTGTCAATATCCGCGAGATGTATAGCATTTGCGATGTGTATAAAACAAGGATATTAGTCCATTCTGATCACAAAAATATGAAACCATCTTTTACACAGAGATTTTTTGATAATGTGACATCCTCACTTAAAAAAAGAGCTTTGCAACGAGTTTGATGCAAGTTCACATATCTAAACATTGATCCTGATTACCCAGGGTGATGTGATTGTTGACGTTGACCACTCCTGCATTTAGCAAGTCCGTAGTTTGAGTCAGAGAGTGAATCTGGTACGCATATATCAGCGTATGAGCGATAGCCGAAAGTGCTAAGTTATAACTTGTGCTACCATGGGAAGTCATCTGGCGTGCAGTCACATTTCGACTTAGTAATATCGCGATGTGATTTTTCGGCCAAACAAAGAATATTAGGGTCACGTTTTTTTGTTTTGGCAGTCTCACCCCTAAAACACAATCCGCCTGATTGTAGTTTTAAATCGTTATACTGCGAATCTAAACAATCATGTCCTATGTTAGTTGACCAAAAACTGAATTTATATGCGAAGTTGATGGTTTTGAATGTTATCTCTTTAGATTCTGAATCGCTGGTAACGATTAAACCAATCAACTTTTGAGTTGATACACTTCCGACATAAAGAACATTTGGGCTATTGTCAAATAATTTGGCTCTTATCCACGTACTGCCTTCGTCGAGGCTGTAATTGATAAAATTCGTGTCTAAATCAGCGGCGATGATAACAGAACTCAACTTGAGCACAGTCACTTTTGATTTAGTTTTTGGGATTCTCTTCCATGAATAACCGCCGTCAAACGTAATAAAAGGTTGTAATCCATCCTTCAGCTTTTGATACTGAATATCAGGCGTTATGATGTTGCTTGGAACACTTTGAGGATCGTGCATACTGAATTCAAAATGTACGGGATTTTGTGCATCAAAATTCTCATTGTTTAGGAATTTTAATTCATTCCAAATTCTACCGCTGTTTGTGCTTCGGAGTGTTTTTAATTTATTTTTACTCAGAGGGAAGTTCATATAAATCAGACCATCAGTTCGCCAATCGATAAAGATGTTCGATTCCATCGGCAAATTTATTTCCATGCTGTAGCACGCCGATCTCACAAAATGATATAATGGAACACTAGAAGTCCAAAGGCAGGTAACTGATTCATGGTCTTCCAATATGAGGTAATATGTTTGATATAAATACTCAAACATTTTAACTTTCTGATGTCACAAAAACATGACCTTAATTTTTAAACCACTCGGAAAATGCGGCTGACTTATTATTTCAGATAAAGATGAGGTGTGAAAGATCAATAAATTTAAATGGTCATTAGCCTAAAACAAAAGATTTAACGTACATGCCCTCTGACCAATAAAACTTTGTCTTTGGACATCCAATAATCACAAATGTAGTCATAATAATAATCATATGACATCCGTTTAAGATTCCACATTATGAATCTGCTATCAAATTAACTTTTACGTTGGACCTTTTACAATACCAACTAGTTGATTTTCACCTGGACCACTATAATTAGGAAAATGCCTACAAATCGAATTTCAATAATAGGTCCATTGAATCATAAAATATGTCGTTTTTTGATATATAATAACCAGTGAAGAAGCCATCCTAAAATAATTTAATTTAGAAAAATAAAAGGGAAAAATTGTTCGGAATATCATGATCTGTGTTGTTAAGAACCAAGAAATAAAAGTATATAATCTTTGTGCCGACCATGAAAAGTTATTAATAATTCGAAAATCTGATAAAGTTTAAATATCTGGTGTCAGCCGCCTGCTTAATACACGACACACACTGCTTGGCGAGTTTCGTCAATTCATTAAATTCCTATTAACTTATCAGATTTAGAATAGTGGCATATAACCAATCGTATGAAACTCCTGTTTAGACGAATCAGAGTATAAACAAGTATATTGAGATAATTAGAGAATTCGGCTTGATTGTAAACAGATAACTTAAGTACTAGTGTCAAGATCGATGGTCATGAGTATTGACCATAAATCAACGCTACTTCAGATATAAACTAATTGGAATTCTCCTGCATTAAAAATGAAAATAATGCGTTTTTTACCATACATTAATCTTTAACGTAAAATACAAATTTTATTTGGGAATTTTTTGCCATTGTAATACTAGACAAATTTAAAAGAACTATCAATATAGTCATGAAGAAAGGCACGATAAAAAATACAATATGATGAGAATCCTTCAAATTACTTATAAGACTAGCTTACAGCCATCATTATGAAATAATTGAATTTTCGCTAGAGCTGGCACGTGGAAAACTATTATGCAGTCCTGAAAAGGTAAATATCTTAAGGAGCGACCTTAAAGGTGCCTCAAAACGCTAACGTCAAGACAAAGTTAAGATTCTTTAGATTCCAACGATTATTGGCGAAATAAACTATTGATAGACATAACAGAAATTATATATTCAAGTATAGGGCTTTTCGATCTATTTATTATCTTTGCAACCTATTTAATAAACCAGGCCCACAAATCAAAAATAATTATCTAGCGGAATAATTAACCTTTATTTCTGATCCTTTAAAATTTAGAGCTCAATAGGATGTTTTAAAGAGTTAGCCAATTGAAAAACATTTTTTGTATCAAACACGAATACGAGTGTGACAACGATCGAAACAAATGTTTAGACGGTAATCGAACCATGGAGTAATGGATTTCAATTTTGATGAATGCTGGATCGTGGATAATTAAAAACCTCCATCATACATAGAATCCCTTTCCTTGTAGTTCATTCGAGATACAGGGTTTTTGAAATTTTAAAAATTCATAATAATTTTAATGAACAAAACAAAATGAAATGCTCTCCTCCTTCTTGGACTCACTCACAACTAATGCTACCGTTGCTCAAAAAAACATTCGATTTTAGAGAAAATATGGTTTTTCACGTTTTGCACGATAGGTATTTTGAGAATTTTGAGATCAGCATGAAAAAATGAAAGTTGATAAAACAAGGTTAATTGGTCTCTCGTGCAATTATTTTTTGATTTGTAACCACTTTTTTAAAATAAATGGCAAATATTATTAAATAGTTTGCAAAAATTAGTAAATTGATTGAAAAGATTATTAAATAGATCGAAAAACCCCAATATGACCTGGGTAAAATCATAGTAATTCACTACAATTTGGTCCCTCAACGCGCATTTATTTAATTTTTGTGCATGTTTCAATTTTGTAAATATTATTAGACAAATTTATTGACTTTCGGTCAATAAAATGTGTCAGGATCCAGCATATACTTATCCTTCTAGAACAGAATAAATATAGATTGCTGATTTTAAAATAGTTGACCAAACAACGTCTAGAGATGGTATGGTATTCGATATTTTCGATCATATCTATAAAAGCTGATTTATGCATAATCATAGTGAGTAGGTTTAAATGTAAAAATATGGTCTGGTATAAATCTTACCTTATCTTCGGCCGTACATTTCATACCTTCATCAGAATTACCAGGATGCATGATATATCGTTTATTTGGTTCAATATCAACTTCGCTCAACTGATTGATTTCGAAATCTTGATTGATTGTGAATCCCAGTTTATGAAAATATGAAACGCAAAATAACATATCTTTAGTGGAAGTCGCGGTGAAGAGGCTGGAAACGGGTTTGGTTGTTCCAAACTTCACAGCGACGAACTTTGACAAGACATCATCATATCTGTAAATAGCTCCTCCTCCGGTGGTCTTACTCTCTTTGGTATAATATATCAAAAAATTTGGTAAATTCTTGTTTCTTACAACCTCTAATTTGTCATTTTCATCTTTAAATACGGCCTAGTTTAGATAAAACATACCTTTGATATGACAAGTTCATTGTCGATCTCTCCCGCATTCTCTTGACTCTTGATGTTGTGATTCAACCAACAAACAATCACAAATACGCACCAACGCATTCCACAACGATCTATGAACGAGTAATTTATTAGAAGGGATGGATATCGGCGTTATTGCCGCCTGAGGTTTATTCAATATTTAAAGCAATAAACTTATTAACAAGTTATTATATAACGGTTAGATATCTAATAATGTAAATGTGATTTTTTTACGAAGAATATATAGAGTTTAGAGACACTATATACGTCAGATACGATGGTATACGATCATGGATTAAGACTATTACGTGGCTTAATTAAAAACGTAAGCATTATGCGGCGCAGATTTGGCGGTTATATGATTTACTTGTTCGCTGCCATGCAAATTTAGTTAAGGGTTTGTGATCCATCGCTCGCGTTTTTAATGAAGACAGGAATCAAAAACATCTTCATTTTAAGTCTGTAATTAAAATGTGTCACGGGGTTATTGTCTTCATATTAAATTATATAACACTTTAGTGACTTCGTCGATTTATCGCCATTCTTTTAAACTGCTATCCCTGATCAATTTGTGTCTCTCAAGAAAGCATTGGTGATGACGAAACCTCTAACAACTCGTTAACTGATATAATGATAATACAATCCCATATGCCGTATACACAACTTTATGTTATTAAGATCCATCAATAGGATTAAATTGTAATAAGGTGGCCTTTAGTCGCCGATTACAAGATTAAAAACCCCAATAAATAGAAAAAGCTCTTTAAGACTCAATATACCCCTGAACCGCTTCCAATAACTGCAAGTTAAATTCAGCTGTTGTGTTTACTTTAAAATTACCCACAAGAGTAAACCTCGATGAGTTATCAATGATGATAAACAATAACCTTTTCTTTTATTTATTCGGCATTATTTAAGTAGGTGTTGATACCACTATGCAGTTGAGTGTCCATTTATGAAATATTTCTGTATAATTCCCGAATAAGTAACCAAGCACGGCCTAAGAATGGCAAATCCTGCCTTGCAGTTTAAGTGCATGTTAGTGTCTACGCAATCGCCCATTTTTAGTAATATGATAAAATACAACCTGGTTTATGTTGGAGAATAAATGTCACTCACGCAAAAACCTAACCTGATATTTTGTATCAGATATTAATCAAGAATAACCTGTGCTTTTATCATTTTCCTTTAACATGATTAGTACTTACGAAATAATTTCGTTCATACTCGTTTATAATAACTAAAGTTGTGTAATTACACTTTATCATTGAATTGAATGAGGAAAATTTCGCAGTCAATTTATAAAATCTAATTCAAACTTAAATATTTATAATCAAACAATAAAATCGTCGCTTACAATCGGATAACAGTATTTATCCATTATAGATTTTGCCAATTGTAGTTCATCAATTAACATTAAACCTTTAGCGGTTGTATCTTGTATCAAAGATCAACAATAAAAATTTTGTAAAATTAACGACAAATCAAGTTGTCGTAGCGTAAAATGTACTTAGTTAGCATTGTTAGGATAAATCTGGACGTTTTAATTCGGAAAAAGACGAATAATGGCAATAGCGATACTTTTTTTCTCTGCTTTCGGTCCACATTATAAACATTCGGATAAAGTTTGTAAACCTCGGCCTCAATGCCAGATTAATCATGACAAATTTAGGATTGAACCAGTGATTGTGGCTAAAAGTTACGGTGGTTCTGACAAGTGGATATTGATTTATGGCTAAAGTCTATCAAACAATCTTGCCCCTTTGCAGTGCTTTGACGGTTCAAATAATGACTATTCCATCCAAATGTTGTTCTCGACGTTGACCATTAAAAGTACTCTAATGCAAATTCCCAACAAAAATCACATATAATGGGGGTCTAGAAATATATGTAACTCTATATATGCATATGTACGAAACTTTTACATAATTTTAACTGTTTGAAGATACTCCGGCGCAAAAATTACATTTTAAAGCACATTGGAGTGTCAATTTTTATTGATGAAAATACTCTAATATAACTTCGCAACCAAAATCGCATATTTGGGGTATTCGACTATAGAGGTTTCACCATAAATCTCACAATTTACATTTAGTCTTACTCATAAGAACACATCCGTGATT
>JWZT01002859.1:6696-25115 GCA_000827895.1 Thelohanellus kitauei | reverse complement strand
CTGGGAGCGTGGCAACGTGGAAGACACAGAAGCAAGATTTAACTAATTGATAGGCTAGATTAATGATTTTACGTTGCGGAAACCTAAAACATATTATATCAGAGAACTCCTAAAAAAATATTACTCCATAGTGCCATTCATTGATGTAGTAGGAATATAATTGTCATAAATAGGACAACATCCGTCGATAGCATAGTTTTTACATATATCTGCAAAACTACAAGACAGCGAGACAACAGCACTTTATTCCAAGCTTCAAAGCTCTCTTGGTACCAGATTTTCTGCTCTCAGTTACTGTATCTAAGATGAATCTTAGGACAAGACATATTATATATAGAATTACATCTCAGCAGAAAGACCTTTTGTTGATATAAAATCTTATCAGTGAAATACTTTACAGTGCTTTGCACACACACATCTATCGTCTTTACAAATCATTTGGCAGCTTTGAAAACATTTTTCTTTGCAAATCTTTTTTTGACTTTGCAAGACATTCGGCGGAGTTTCAGATTATTTGTCGGTATTTCTAATGATTACTAGGCTTTGCAAACCGTTTGTCGCTGTGTGAAATTTTGAAAAAAATATTTTAATTGAAAAAAACTAACTAATAGATTTGATTTTTCAACGTGTTGTGGTTTCATCTATTTTGTTACACTTGTTTGAACTTCGGCTTGAAAAGTTCCATCTCTGAGTAAATAACTTATATGATCGGGTTTCGTACATTTTTTACAGTTATTTCCCATCGCATTTATCTAATTCGTAAATCCTTTAGCGGCATAGCGGCGTTTAGATTTAGTTTGAAAATCATTCAGAGCAACAATACAAATGGAAAGTTCAAATAACTCAACAAACACCGTTCAAGATGAGGAAAATCGGAGTCAACGAAAAACCAAAGTTATCATGACAAAAGAAAAAATTGAGACAATTAAAAATATGATAAGGCGTGGCTGTTCAACAAAAGCCATTTCTGCCGATTAAAATATCAGCGAGTCCTCGGTGAGATCATATAAAAATAAAACAGAAGAAAGGCAGGAAGCACTTATTATACCAAAATCGAATATGATCTACCTGCGAAAAGAAATTTTAGAGAATATTGTGACTATCATTTCCGAAACGAATGCAGTCACACTTCATGGAATCCAATCAACGCTTGGTGAACGTGGAGTTCAGCATAATTCATCAGGTATTTGCCTAACTCTTAAAAGTAAAAACTACAAGAAAACGAATACGGAAAAGCACCAATGAAAGAATTCAGGGGCAAATCTAAATGCTCGGAAAAATTACTGTAGAGTCGTCAATGATATTACAGATAAATTCGTGATATTCATCGATGAGACGAGCATAAATCTTCATTTGAATTCCCATTATGGGTATGCTACATCTGGAATGGCCCCAACATTGAATTAACCAGCCAATCATGGCCAGAATATATCATGCCTGGTTGCCATTCGATATCTGGCGTTGTTGCCTTTTGCATAGATGATGGGGCAAATAACGGAAACTCGTTTATGAATTTCCTAGAATCTCAACTGTTTCCCTTAATCGGAAGTTCAAGTATAATAATTATGGACAACGCGCGAATCCATAAAGTGAGGGAAGTACAAGCGTTATTTTCTCATCATAGCATTCGATTCGAATATATGCTCCCATATTCTCCTCAGCTAAATCACATCGAGGAACATGTTTCAAAGTTCAAAAATTAGATAAGAAGGAGGAGAAACGAAATATCGACAAGATAGCAACTTAAAGACATTGCTTTTGAAATTTTAAACACGGATAGGCAGTGTAACATGAATGAATTTTTTCCGACGCATGAGAAGATAAACAGAAATAGGATTTCGACGTGAAAACTTCTAAATATAATAAATGTATTCGATAAATTTTTTATTACAATTTCACGTAGCAACAAATGATTTGCAAATCCGATAAATGTGAATGCAAAGCCCTGTAATTCATATCGTGGAAAATCTTGATAGAGTTGGAGTTTAAAACGTACATACACATCGACGAAAGCCTTTTATGACAAAGAAAATATCATTCTGGAATGGCGGCTTCGGCCAATCAAGAGCTGTGGATTGTGGGCAGAATTGAAGAAACTGGTCAGATATTTTTGGATTTTACGACTAGGACAAATAGGCAAACGCCCGATGATATCAGCAGGAGAAATGTGGAATTGGGCTAAAGAATTCAAGCCGAGAGTTGGGCCGGGTATATTGGACTTAAACGTTATAAATATGCCCATAAAGTCGTGGATTACGATGGCAAATTTGTAAATGATACGGGCGTAACTACGAACTGTATCGAAGCAACGTCAGGCGCCCCCAAAAGGCTATTTGAACATATTCGAAATAAACAACGCGATATGGTGTTCGGCTACCTCGCTGAATTCCTGTTTAGGAAGAAATTCAATATGGCAGTGTTTAAAAACACCGTAAAAGAAATCCGGAACATATACAAACCACATCGGGAATTTTAAAGGAAATTACTCTTTTGTAATTCAATTATTATAAAAATAGAAGAAAATATCTTCTCTTTTAAACAATTTTGTTATAATTAGCAGCTGATTTATTTATTTATTAAATACCCACTTTTTATGTCATTATGAGTGAAGATTTCGATTTAAAATCAATTACAGGGCTTTGTAATACTTCGTGTATTCCGATCTATCATTCGTATTTTGTTTCGACAAGGATAACATCTTGTATTAAAACTACAATTAATTTTTGCTGTGAAATGGGACTTATAAAGCTTGATAGAACCTGCTCAATATGCCGTTAACTATAAAGACTAATTAAAGAAAACATAATATTCTCGAGTTCTCCTTATTTCGACGTTACAGACAAAAATGTGCACTTTATAACCGCTACATGTCAACCAGAAATGGAACATTTTTTGAAGGTGTGCCTATTTGGGTGCAAGAGATCATAATTACGACAAGCATATTTTTCTTTGGGAAATATGACTAAGAATCTTTGATATATCAAGTCAATATTCGATATGATGGTACAATATTATCAACTCGATCCATTTCTGATTGGCTGACATTTTTTCGAGAAGTGTGCATCTTCGCTGTATTTGAACACTCTAATGGAATGCTTGGTGGCCCAGGCCTCGCTGTAGAAGTGGACGAGGCAAAATTTGGAAAAAGAAAATTTAACGTTGGACGAGTAGTCGATGGTCAATGGATCGTAGGAGGGATCTGTCGTGAGACTCAGGACGTATTCCTTGTACCGTGTCCAGAAAATAGGAGCAACGCCATTTCCCTGCTGGATATTATGCAAAATCATACAAATCCCCCGGATCAATTATTATCACCGATTGTTGGAATTGTTGTGAGTGGCTTACAGACAACGAATAGAATCATTATATGGTTTACCATTCTTATAATTTCATAGATCCGAATTCATGGGCTCATACGCAAATATTCTCTCTTTGGTGGCAAGTAAAACGATCTCTCGGTGATACCTGCACTAGAATAGATGGGTATTTGATTTATCATTTTGGGGAATTCATCTACAGAAGTTTTTTAAGGATGTATCAAAATCAGCTCTCACATTTTTAAAGCATGCTGTAGAATGATATCTACCCCTATATAAATAAACATTTTCGTCTCATTTTTCCGAAAATAATTTTTCATGGAGTATAATTGATACATGAAAGACACAATTATAATTTGCAAAATGTATTCCTATTATCGAGGAATGATGGCCGAGAGAGATAGAAACAGGTTATTGTAGGATGTTCAACTCCATACATATATGATTTTTATAAACAGAAGCAGAAAAGACCAAAATTATTCTATTTATATTTCTTTTTTAAATACAAGAAAGGAAACATTTAATATATGTGATATTTATAAACCTTTTACTGTCGAAACCCATAAATTCATAAGTCAGAATTATAAATTTTTAACAATTACATCTAAAACTGTATAGGTCATAAAATAAACCTCACACAGATGAATTTTGTATATATTACAATGGCACAAACTACATTGTGGGGTATATTTCTTTCTTTGAAGGTGAAACAATTAAAAACTAATCAATTTTAGATTTATAGATAAGCTCTTGTAATGTTTGCGCACTCTCAACGCTTAAAAAATGGTGGATTGCTTATGAAACCTAAAAGCAATTACTATATATGATATTTTAAAATTGTAGCTTTTACGCTGCACTCATCTCTGATATAGGCTCCAAAGTTGCAAATTCTGCAGGTTACTAAGTAAAGTTTTGCCCAGAAGAGATTATGATTGAATGTTTCGGATAAAGACAAAATTGGTTTTCGAAACTTAACAATTCTCACCTTACCAAACAAAACTCATGAAATATTTAAGTCTTGGATGGTCTGAAAAGAATAGAGTTGATATGAAATTCTATGATAGACGCCGTTTTATTTTGACAGAAAACATTGTTTTACCAAAAGAGAATTACTGTGCCGCTTGAAATTCTAATATATTTTTTCGATATTTACATACTCGCCATCCCGGAGTTCAGACAATAATAAATATTGCTAGATCTCATGGGTGGTGACCCGAGTTAATGGAGGATATTGAGAAACGAATTTCAACATGTCACTATGGTAAATAAAAGAGGCCCAATATCATTAATGCAAATATATACATTGAGTTATGCCATTGGAACTATGGAACAAGACTCACATTGATTTTACAGGCAAGGTAGATTTTTATTATTTGTTCATGCTTAAGGACTCTTCCAAAAAAGGTTGTAATATATATGCTCGAACAAATATCAGTCAATGAAATAAGTACAGCATTAGAGGGCTGTTTCACAAGATTCGGTTTACCATGATAGATTACTTATGAAAATGGTAAACAATTTACTTCTCACCAATTCGATAAATTTACAAATTGGTGTGGGATTAAATACAATGCATTGATTCCATATCATTCTAAACCAAGGGTCAAGTCTAACGCCAAATTCGAACAACTAAAGAAAACGGTTATAATCTTGCCAGAATGTAATACATACATAAACGTTGAGTTACAACTCTCTACTGGTATCGCAACACGCCTTGTTAATCTACTTTGCTACCCCATCTCCAGCAATTTACTATCGACAACGTCACAGCTTAATGGACAATTTAAAGTCCAATATATTGCGAACCTTGATAAAGCAGGAGAGTTACACATAATTATCCAGCTCAAATGATCCTAATAACGCAATTAGATGTTATAGACGCCGTTTAGGTGAAAAGATGAACTCTAAAAAGAATTCAAATATGATAATTTCGTAAACAGAAAAGGAGATGTATTCTATGACGTTATATGGGAAAACTAAACACTGCGTAAACATGGGGATCTTTGAAAATAATGGATTGTCAAACATATATCAACAATGATCAAAGGTACCATTAGAATATCAAGCCATCGATATAAAACCGATGATTTATGAAGATATTAAAACATCGGAAAATACGAATATTCAGCCACAGCGCAAGCCTTGAAGTACGAAACTCCAAAGCATCTTGATGAAGATTACCTTAATGAATGGCAATTTAAAATTTTCTGGGAGAATAGTGTAATGGATACTACTAGGCAAGACAGAGACGACTTTATACGAATATATTAGTCTTCTAAAATACTACACACGAAATCATTGTCCTTTTTGAATCGAGTTACATGTCGTCTATTATTGACGTGGACTTTGAAGCGTCAATAATATTGGCAGGTAAACGTAAATTACCTCAAACCAGAGAAACAGGCAGCTATTTCGATACGAAATAAAGGCTCTTGTGAAAGCTGAATAAAGGTTTTTCGTGTATTTCAATTTAATCATCGGAGATTATCGAAAAGTTCACTTTTGACCGTTGTTCAATTTGAAGAAATAAGAATGGTCGTGTGATACATCAATGAAATTCTTTCACAAAAGGATATATCAACTAAATTTGGAAATATTTTGAGACTTATTGGATTATAAGATATTATTCCGGGATATGGAATATTAGTGCAGTTGATGAGTATAAAATTACAAGAGGAACATACAATTGTTTGGAGAGATACTTTAGAAGATGTGAAAACCACTTGATAAACACATCATTAAATGCATAGAGCTTTGCAACAGTAATTAGAAAGGAACTTGAGTGCAATTGACATGTTTTCTCTCAAATAAAATAGAATTCCGCATAATTGAATTCTTTCCACTTGTCGTGGATTAATGGACATGTTCCGAACATTATTTGATTTGGAAACAAAATAAAAAGCAAATGGCAATATAATAAATATCTTACGTGATCTTTTTCAGTGAGCTGCCAAACATCCTGGTCATATACGCTTAGGCATGACAACGATTACGAACCGTAATGGCTAACGATTAGATAATCTTACATTCTTTAGTTGATGCCTGCTGCGATGGAGTTTATGTTCAACGACAACAAACCGATTGAAGAGCAGCTCGAAGATCTGTTACTCACTGGCCTGTCTTAAGCATGGTCCTCAGACCAACTCTTCGTCAACCTATTGTTGGCCTACCCTTCATACCTCGGCTCAAAGATCCTCTCAAAGAAACACCGCGATGAGGAGAAAATGAAAGACGCTAAGAACCAAATACGGGACTATTTATACAAAACCTACAGACCTGATCGCGCATACTCGGAGCATTTCCTGTGTAACTTAAATTCGTTTAACTCTATCCACGAATTCTATTCCGGGCTGTTAGAGCTTCATAAAAGCGCACGCCCAATATTGTCTCAAGACGAGGCCAGATTTATATTTCTAGCAAGAGTTGGTGAGAAACTTGTCACACTGCAAATGAAACTGTCGCTTTGGGGGACAATTTTTAGAATTCGATTACTTTCAGGCTGATCATACATTAATTTGGCCTCAGTGATCTCATGGTTTAACCGCTACTGAATTTTCTTGTGGGGCTATTTGAAGGAGAGAGTATCCTCCAATAACCAGCGATGTATTGCTGAGCTTAAAGAAAACATTGAACATGAATTATTAGCTGTTTCACCAGAAATTTTGAAACGCGTGATGGAAAATTTTGTTATGCAAGCAAGAGAATGATGCAAACTATTTAATGCTAGACATAGTTAAAATATAATATTTAAAAAATAATATTTTGAAAGTTTGTTTTTTACACCATTTCCCATACAAAAAATGGCGACTTCCGATGATGACATTCACATGTTCCGATTTTGCATTTATTCTAAAAATGTAAGTTTAACTTATAGATTGTCTCATTCAGGGTAGTGTGAATTTGTATTATCATTCACGGGTCTATTGTGAGCAGTCGTTTGTTTGTCTTTGATGTAGTCTAGCAGCAAGAATCTTTATTAAATTTAGCATTTACTGACTATAAAAATTTCAGAGATGTAATATTTGAATGTCATCATCGGACAGTCGACCTTTTTGGAAGGGAAAACGGTGTAACTTTTAAAATTATTGATACTCATATATTCGCCATCGATAATGATTAAAAAAAATAAAAGGTATCGGTACTTTTGTTTAACTCTGTATATGAATCGACACTGAGAAACACTGCTCCCACTGATAAGTCGATTAGAGGTGGGCACATTGATTCCAGAAAATTGTAAAATGCTCTCATCAGGGCCTTTACGCTTTAATGATTTTTATTAAGCTTGATCAAAGTTTTCAAGATACAGAAGTCGTTAAATAAGATTTCTTAGCGAATTAAAGATGCCTATATGGTAATTTGATCAGCTTTTGATCGGCATTGCTTGAAGATATTCCAATCGATATAAACTAAATTACATTGGAAGAATTGCCGACAATTTATCTGTTTGATTTTGCGAAAATATTTTTTACTTAAACTGGCCATCATCAAAATAAGAATAAATTCTTTATAGGAACTAAATACATATTAACATGGTAAATGTAAGTTTGTAGTCAAAATTTATTCAGCACAACTTTGAATGCAACAAGCGTTTTTCGATTTCACGAGAATTCGTCATATTTCGATGCAGGTAGGGGCAATTTTGTCAGAATTGGTACATGCATTTCGTTGTTTTCGGTATTCACCTCTGTATTGGAAAGAGAAAAAAAGCTATCTGTCACAATTTTCCGGAAATAAAAAGGCTGAAGATTATGAAGAGGTAGTGCAAGAACTTCTTTCAGCGTGTCAACAACTGGATGCAACATGTCATTGAAATTTGACTTCTTGCATTCGTATATAGATTTTTTCCATAAAATCTTGATAGTGTGTTTGATGAGCATGGTGAAAGATTATACCAAAACATTGTGCATGTGGAATAAAGGTATAATGGCAATTTGATCCCAGAAGTGTTAGATGATTTTTGCCTAGACATCGATCGAGAAACAACATGAAATGTATATAAACGATCAACAAAATAATTGTTAATTCTTTTTTAGTTTTTGAATTCTTATGTATATGATTTTGACTTGTTTCGAAAAATTAAATATTTGTGTAAGAGTTTTCCAAATCAATACGTATGTAATATATGAATTCTGGCATTACATTTCAACGTAAATATATTGAAAACTAAACGTGATCACTTCAATCGGAAAACAGTTTGGGATCAGAAAACCAAAGCAGATAGAAAGCACAAACTTTTCCCCCTAAGATTTTATTTTGCTACCAGTGTATTTGGTTTTAGATAGTTAAAATATAATATTCATTTTGAGAAACAAAAAAATTCCAGAACACATGTTTAAATCTGGGTGATTTGTCCAAGGCTAGTTAATATATTGTTTGTTCATCAATGACAATATCTGGAAATAGAGTTAATCATTAGTCATATAGCACGGAAGTTGCTGCTCACGAGACAAACTAAGGTTCATTGAACCTATCTTTCAGAATTTGAGATGAATGACGTAAAACTTGATTTGTGAATATACTATAATGAAAGAACAAAAATTGCGTACGAGCATTGGGTTTCCTATCTGTGAAACAGCCCATCGAAAAAATCTTCACTTCGTCAGTACCCACCGATTAGACAGACGAATACTCTCAGCACGTTGACATAGACATCGATTAAAATAGGTAAATAAGTTAACATACTTTAATATGAACAACGAGTGGTAAATATTGTAGAGTTGAATATATACAATCAGTGGAGCTTTTTAAGTTATATTAGCAGTAATACATAAAGCAAATTTCGTGGATTCGCTGAGTGGTGATCATAAAAATTCAAATGATGTGGAAAGGCAGAAAATCAGGCAATTTATACCCACTACCGCATTATAAAGTTAAAAATGACCCCTTCTTGAACGGAATATATAAGCTGCACACTATATTTTGAGGTTTGCAGTTTATGATGCACCGAGGGCAACAAAAGGGTGTGAGAGAAATATGAAATATTTGAACAGAGTGTCGATAGATTTAGGCTATTCACATGTTTTGGCATAAAAATACACATCATTGTGATTGTGATCACGGTAAACTAGTTTAATTTATATTGAAACTTGTCGTTTATAAATCTCGTATTCCGGAATGAAATATTAATTAGACTTACAAATTTAAATGTACGAGTGGGCAAATATTTTGGCATGATTAAAAATCTCACCAGGATTAGTAGATGAGATAAATATCTATATTCAAACTTTCGTTGCAATGAACATTCATTGTAAATAAGGATATCGTTCGACAGTTCCAATTGCATTGAATTATAGACGAAATTACTAGACAAAGCAGCCAGCACTTGTTAATGGATGAGGTAAGTGCCTTAGGTTGACTGCCTCAAATGTAACCGCGGGGCGGTCAAACATTAACAGGAGAGATGTCGTTGAGCCATTTAAGTATCACTACTGCCGCAGAATTCTGAGTGAAGGTTTTTGGAACGATTCGGTCTCTTCGCATTCTCGACATATACACCGGAACTTGTGAAAGCACTACGGGTTCTCGAGCCTGCCGTTTTCGAACAGACTTACCTAAGTAACCCGTACAATCGCACCTTCAGAAGGTGGCAAGAGAACCCCCTCAGAAGTCTCCATGGTTTCGAGGCCGCTAATCAGTACATAACAGGTGCGTATCCATAGAAAGCTAGACTGGCCAAACCAGCCCAGGTCTATGCAGCAGCAATGCTATGCGGACTCTGGTTCATCTTGCCACACATTCAGGGCCAAGAGCCGGAGTTAATCTGGTAATCATAAACAGACCATAGATTGGTCCTAGTTTAGCTTTCTATTTTTCAAGAAATTGTCAATTAAGAAAGAAATAAGAATCCATAATCAAAAAATAGATAATTGACAATAACTTAATAATTTAAAATTGTATCGAAGCGTCAAGATGAGAAGATAATAGATTGACATATGATAGGCATTTCTACCGAAGATTAAACAGCTTCTAAAATGTAAAAGAATAGCCTTGTGTACTGGAATTTAGCAATCTAGGTTATTATTACAAACGTGAGGAGTTTGTATATTTTCGAAGATAAGTACCATCTCTGTTGTTTATATGACATGTTAACGAGATGGGAGAAAATATTCTCCGTCTAATGCTTGACATGAACAAGTTATAGAATTTACAATTGTTATACGTGAATGACAGCGGCAAAAGAATTTTGTCGAACCCCATCAATATTTAACAACAAAGGTAATGATTCTTTTGCGATATTCTGGAATATTAACAAAGATTCATTTATCGTTGCGTCTAATATTTAAAGAAAAAAATACTGAACACTCATCAACAATAATTGATTCAACTAAAATAGCATTCAAAGGCCCAGGGCTGAGGTCGGCCATGGCCGAAATGTTAGACCTAACCTTATCGGGGCAATAAAACATAAGGCACAGAAAAGACCATGGCTCCTTAAAACAGAAGCAAGAAAACAAGCAGGAGGGACAAAGACTGATTGATCAGTAACCTGTAGTCCCAACATCAAGAGCACTCGGGATAGAGGGGATAGTACTGCAACAGAAACGCTTAATGCGATGTTTCCCCCATGACCTTCTCCGCAACGAGGACATCAAGGTCTTAGAAGCAACCGCCATGACAACATGTTTAGGGCATGCGAGAGCTCTAGAAGACAAATGAGCCCAAAACCACAATCGAACACTCGTCAGATTGGTACTCAGGGCCCTACAACCGCGAAAAGATGCAAAACCTCACAAGGGTAGCTTTTCAAAGGGGAGATCAGGGGATGTCAAGAGGAGCTTGCATTCCACCAGAACCCTTTTATGGTAGAAAATTTTGCTAGAGGATCTGCAAAGGCCCACCTGAAGATCCCACCTACGCCTTGGTGTAGAAATTATGAGTTTTCTACTAAGATGCTAGTCCATAGACTAACTTCAAAAAATAGTTCGCACTTTTAATTCAAATAGCCCACAAACCTTGTAAGTTTATGAGATCCATGACTGGAAAAAAAGTCAGATAACAAAAACGTTTTGTTCCAATCTAGAGTTGTTTGAAATAGATCAGACACTGCCGAGATCGTATATCGAACACAACAGGAAGGATTAGTAGAGTAAATGGTGTGGATTTGGAAATATACAATCGAATTTAGCAGCTATTATAATAATATCTGATTCAAGTTCAAGCCCAAGTGACATAAATATGCAGTGATTTTAACAATAAAATACAGGCACTTGCATTGATACAAGACTTGAGAGTAGTCGATGGGAATAAAGGTGGAATAACCCTTATACGTATCAAAGATAGAGTTTCCATGTTTTGGTAAAGTTAATGCAAAAAATTCCATTGAACATGATTCTTCTATGGATCCATCTGTGGTGTAAAAGATATTTTATACATTTTGTTGGGAGTGATTTCAATTTCACAGACTAATCGATTTCAAATTGATCAAGATTTTTAAGGAACATTTGTGTGAGTCCCTTTGAACAAAATCTACAAGAAATGATTGGACCTTAAAATAAAATGATAGAAATTGATTAAAATCGCCTCTAAAGAGTGAAATATGTCAGAAAAGACTTTTTAATTACGGTGGATGCAGTGGGCAATGAAATATCTTCGGACGGTAGATATGATTTTTTTGCTGGTTTGTGGATTAAAGATACTCAGATGTTCTCATTCTGATCAGAAATAATTTCACTCTGATTAAGAGCTTATCATAACCTGCGATATGGTTATCATCATGTAGTAATTATATTCGAGCTAAATTTTTTTACATTCGGAAAATCCAGAGATACGCGCAAAATTAAGAAAATATGCATAGTGCGTCGAAGCGACTCATGAAAGCAAAAAGGACGCGATTGATAGTATCATTAATTTGTGTGTCTAAAGTTTTCTTCTGGTACAGGAAAAACAACATGCTGGATATATTGACTTTGAGTTAATTACTATAGGAATATTATTGTGACAATTTTTACCTTTTTGTGTTTTACTAAGCTTAAAAGTGAGTGTAGTTGGGTATTAATTTGAATTTTATGAAATGACGTATTCTAAAACCAGTCAGTTGTGGTTCGTTTTCGGGATCTCCTAGCAGTGTCGTGTCAAAATAAAACAAGCTATATACGTATTTTTGGGTGTATCACATTATTCCGTGTTAAAAAATGGGGTATCTAGTCTTTATTTTTTTTGACAAAAAAATAAGCTCTACACCCGTTTTTAATGATTACAAATCATCAAAACAGTTTCAAGAATATGTATAATTTTATATCTTTAAACAATCTACCTTTCACAACTTCTCTTTTTTCTAACCTCACATTATTCTCCACAGACTTGGGGTCGGAAACATCGCGACCAGGATATTAGAAAATTTTTTGTGAGCAAACTCAAGTCCATGTCGAGTATTTACTAAGGGCTGAATTGGATGTGATGAATAAAAAGTAAGCAACGCTGTTATTGGTCATAAATTCTAAGGTCATATAGTTTTGACAATTTATGTCGTTTTCGAAACAGTAAAAATATAAAAATCAACAACTCGATAAAAGTTAAAAATAACGATAGCAGAATGCGATGGATATAGAATGTCAAAAATTACCTAAGGTATGAGAATGTGTGGGTTTGAATAATCACTGATCGAAATAATCTTATGGTGGCAATTATTACAAATAATGCTACTATAGGGCATTATCATTAAACATTATATGTGAACATAAAATCATTATAATATTGAAAAGAAAGTGTGACGTCTATTTGTTTTGTCAACTCAAAATAGGCGTTGGTAATATTTTACATTTAAATGTAATATTGTTAACTCAATCTCAAACATAAATAGTTAGCTGAGTGAAACAAATCCAGTGATTTGGTAAGATTCGATGATTCGTAGAATTATCAAACAAGTCAGTGAAGGTCTAAGTGTAAGTGTAAAAAATCCTTGTTTAAAGCATCCCGAAAACTTAAATAATTATATTCTCAACCATGGTTGATATATGGGAACGTTGAAAGGGGTTAGTGATGGAAAGGCCACCTCAAAGTAACGAAGATTTTTAATATTATATACGGATGCAAAACGAATTTAAAAAAACTGGCGATAAGCTATGTTTATCGCCAGTAAATTGAAAATAATTGGATTCCTAACAATTACTAGACAGAATTTTGACAGTAAATTAAAGGTAGATTTTAGGAATAAGGAGTCTGGTATTTTGATTGTTCTATCCACTATTTTGAAAAATTACTGGTTGTAAACAGTGAAATATATCACCAAAATCGATAAAACAGAGTATGTTCCATTACCTTCATCTTAAATAAATAATGTTCACGTTTTGTGGTTTTACTATATAATCAATAAAAGAATCCAGGGTGCTTTCTTAACAAGAATCTGTAGTTAATTGAAGATAAATATTTAGGGATTCCTTATGCTTCATTGGATCATTTTCGGAATATATACCCCTATCTGTGACCTTTAGAAACAACCAAACGAAATAAAATTTTCATATTTAAAAATATAACAAATTTTTATTGAAGAAAGAGCCTATTTATATAAATTTGGCGACTAAAAAATTTCCTCATTTTCACCTTTGGAGGTGCAATTGAGTTTTGAGATCAAACGATCGCACATATTTTTTTTAAGAGCTGATATCTAATGATAGTTTACTTCAATAAACGTATTGAATGTATTAACAAAGATGAGGATGGTAAAAATATCATTAAGAATAATCAGTTTGGCGAATGTTTTTTTGGCTGTGGAATGAATCGCAACAGAATTAAATCAGGTTAAATACTTGTAAGCTTGCGAGTATACACAATCGATGGTAAATTTAGAAGTAAAGAAACGAAAACTATTTGCCTTTATAAATAGTTAGAATTTATCCCTTTGGAGTAATTGTAAATAAGCGGATACCACCTAAACACAACGCGTGATTCCTGTTTTTGAAAAAAAATGAACATTTACAATATTTTAACTGACTAAATATAAAATGGAACTGCATATAAAAATGCTTCTTGATGAATACAACTTAAGTTAAAAGATATAAATTCATGTTTAATAAACTCCAACGGGCAGAGCAGTATGAATCTTAATTTTTGCAGTATCATATTCTTCACGATATCGTTGAGTCAAATTACTCGTAATTTATCGTTGTTTAAATCACTTTTAATTTTATATTCAGTTTTACTGCAAGTCTAGTGAACATTTGAACGGTTAAATTAGGAAATTGTAAACCATATCGTGCTTATTTGTGAATTGTTTAGAAATTCTGTGATGGTGAATCCACAAAAAACCATAATCAACGACGTCAGATCACTTGTAATCAAAAATTTCTTCGACGAAGGGAAAAATAAACGAGAGATTGGAAGAATGTTTGGAATATCCGAGTAGGCCGTCCGGAAAATCATTAAAATTTATGAAGAATATGGTTGAGTTGAGAAGAGGCCTAAAGGGGGTAATCGACATACAAAGCTGGCAAAAGAAATAACTTCTCGTCTTATAGGTCTCATAAACGACGAAAATCCTTACACACTGGCTGACGGTCGATTGATCGCAAAACCTGGCAAGACCATAAAAATTACTCAAAATGCAAAAAAAAGTTATCTTGTTTTTAATGTGATAACCTAATGATCCATCCTCTGGGAAACAATAACACAATGTTTTAAGAAAATTTATGTGAATAATTTTTTTGCTTCTTCGGCTGTCTTCGCGAACAAATGCATTTTCCATAAGTTTAATGTATTTTAACAAAATCAAATTAAAATATATTTCCTTGATAAAATTCTGTCTTTTTTAATTCAAACTTTATTGAATTTGGTTGTATCTACGAACGTGAGGAGGGGTGAATAATTTAAAATCGAATCAATGAATACTTTAAATGAGGTATATATGAAACTCCGAAAAAAGCAGAAAGTGTTGTACGGTTGCTCAAACTCTAAAACATCCCTAAAATTTGTTTAAATAAGTTTTCTTCGAATGTCAAAAAATGCAGAAGGAAATATAGAGGAAATGTAATGCAGAAATAAAACTGTAACACATGCGGGGATATATAATTTAGAATTGCCATCGAACTTATTTAAGAGAATGATTCATGTCGAAAAAACAATAATTTCAAAGGCAAAACCTATTAATTCTGTAGAAAAATGGAAAACGAAGGCTCCAAGCTTACATTTTTTTGTTTCGGAGTCAAAAGTTGCTCTATCTTTAAAACATATTTGTGAGAATCAAGCGTTTCTATATCAGTAGAATGAGAATGATATTCATCAATGGTGATGTTCGAAATTTTATTATGAGGTAAAGTGAAAATTTATCCAATAAAATATACAAGGAACAACCACTAAATTTGGCTGAAAATTAAATCACGACCATACCAAATTCCAAAATAAAAGTTGTAATAACAAGAATTAAAGAAAATAGAAGAGCGTTTAATCTGAAGTCAATATAAGCCGCTACCAATGAAACTTGAAAGTCTCTCAATTGATCAACCTTTCTCAGAAAATAATCAACCTTGGAACTATATGAGGAGTATAATCAGGAGCTTTTACGGGACTACAAATGAATGTTTATCATTCCTAAGATTCAACATACACATTAATTGAGTGTATCTTTAGCTGTATACCTGCTTCGCTTTCTCAATTCAAGGTTATTATGGCTCAGGACAATGGAACAGATTATACACGCAGTGTTTATTCGCACTCTTAATGGAGAAAGTGAGAATTATATATGTCACTGCTGCATGATATAATAGTAGCATTCGAGTATAATTGGATGCCTAATAGAGTGGCGGTTGATTTTGAAATCGCTCTAATCAATACCTCGAAGCCTGAATTCCCATAGAGTATGTTGTATGGCTGTTAATTTTATAGTAAACAATCCATAGCAAAACAAATCAAAATTTTTCAAACAAATCTCTCTATAATTCTTGATACAATTGAAATTATCATAATTATTGAGCCCTAAAAATCCATCAGTAATAAATTTTCTTCAGTCACACAATGAACCAGATGAAAATCTCAAACGATTTTGGTCCTACTTCAACATGGCGTTAAAGATTGGAGCCTATTCTGTGGAAAATTTATTCGGCATCAAACCGAGATTTCGCCAAATGGAAAAAATAATACACTCGAAAGATTCAAAAGGAGAATCAGTGAAACTTTTCCAAAATTCACTCAAATACAAATAATTTTATCTAGGTGATCAAATGCGAAGTAAATTACTATGAAAATCATGAAACCCCAATCAGGCAAAATGGCAAAATAGTGTCTAAAGAGAAAAATACGTTTTCCTCATTTATTAGAATTCTATCAATTCGAAAAACTAAATATTTCGACAATTCAAAAGTTATCTTCGAGTTTGCATACTTAACTTGGCATTTGTAAGTGTCGGAATTTTTTTAAAGTTTTAGGTGCCCAATCTGAATATTTTTACGGGTTGAGATTAGAAAAGTTAATCGTGATACACAGTCGATTTCATAAATTATTGCGCGGTGTTATTGATTAGTGATCTTTGTTAAAAATTAAGCATTAGGGACATTTTTAAAGAATTTTTCGGTTTATCCACCCTCAATATGCAAATGACTTTTTAGTGCTAAAATTTTTCCTTAGGTATTCCTTAGCTAATTTTATATTTTTTGGCTTTGATTCGAAATGGCAAGATAATATTGCTTAAAAATGCTTTCAACAGTTAATTTTTAGCAAAGGTCACTAATTAATGAAACTCACCACAAATTTATGATACTCTCCAACTAATTTTCGAACTAGACTGTAATCGAGAGAATCAGAAAAGTAGACACGTTTTACTTCCAAATATCTTGATGGTAATTTTATCTGATCTTGCATTAAAGTCGATATTAAAGACTCAAAATAACCGTAGGGTTCAGAATAAATTTTAGAAATTATAAGATAAGCATCAAATGGACCACTGACAGGTTTAATCAAACAACAGTCAGAAGAAAACTGATCTACTTCATAACAAATGCAGAGAAGAGTTTAAATGATACGATTGTTAGCTAATTCTCTGATAAAAAAGCAGGTTTATGAACATTCAATATCTAATAAAACTTTTATACCTTTTATTGCGGTGTCTTCCAAAGCTATTCGGGGAGTTGAAAACTATCAGTCTGGATTGAAATAAACTTTATCGATAACTGCGATTAACATGAAAGCATTGCCAAACGTGATGTAAATGATGGGTGTAGGGGAATCGTATGGCGTTATGCAGATAAATTCAGGTGTTTCCCATCCTTTGATGGTATCCTACTTCAAATCAATTAGTACCTAGTAATGAGGCCTTGAACCACTTGTTGAGGAATGTTGATGATGATTGGAGAAATTGTGGAAATTGGCTCTCTTGTAGTATTGGTAACACATCACAGCGGTCGGGCGATTCATGATAATCCATATCACTACGAGTGTGCGCTTTGGCTGGACGGCTAACCATATGAACCAGATTATCGCTTTTTTGCTAATGAATATTTACAGGTTCAAAATCTTTTAGGGTAGGAAACTCAACTTTCCGTGTCGAATTAACATTTAATTGATCCATGAATTTAATTCCCCTGAAAAATTATTTCGCCGCACTTCTTAATCGCCAGACGTTTATTTCGTCTACGATATTAATTCGTCAATGCAATTTCTTCTTCATTATCGTAGGGATATTTATGAAACGTATTTTTTGTTATAAAACCGGCTCAATATTAGTGTCAATTATGATACAACGATATCACGTTTACAATTTTTTTAAAGTTGTTTGAAACTGATAACTTACAGGTTTTTACGTTCAATAAGGGGAAGGCGTAGAACCAGGTTTACTATGAAAAAACTGAATATGAGTCACATAAATGAGACAGCGGGAAAAAAGTTGCCAATTTTGACACTAGTAAAATTATTTTTATTAAATAATTTTAAAAAATCGGTGAATGTAAAAATTGTCTGATTATTACAGTATAACCTGTCTTTTACAATTTTTAAGCAAATGATGTTGTTAATTTTTTGAAAAATGTTATTTATATTTACCGATTATAAAGATTTTCGTGCAAAATTATGTCATTTCGTTCACATAACCTCAGGTGACCCATATTGGTCTATGCACAGTCCCTGTTGATGTAAACTCCGGCAGTGGTCATTTTTAAACAAATTCTAAAAATTTTACGA